>JBCEZY010000009.1:6832512-6842512 GCA_039654445.1 Cataglyphis savignyi | reverse complement strand
TATGGAAAATCGCGTATTGTATTACTTATTGACAAATTTGACAAGGAAAAAATTACCAATAAAATAAAAATTTTTACATATATTAGTTAAGAAAACTCTAATAAATTTTTGTGCAAAACTTGATTTAGATCCACTCACTCGTTTAAAAGTTATTTACTAAAAATTGTAAAAAAATATTATCTATCTCTTTCTCTCCTTTGCAAATTATTCGTTTTTCATTGTTTCTTGTAATTGATTTCAGGGGATATTCATGATCAAAAGTTTTTGTCATAAATTAGGAAAGATATTAATTACAACTATTTTTTTTACGAAGACGTCAAAATCCATATTATTTTGTGATACTTTATTTCTTTTCATAATCCGGATTTATTTGTTTGATTTTTCAAACAGTATAAATGTAAGAAATATGTTTTTTTTAATTTTGACAGTTTTTTGCTACTATTGTACATGCAAAATATCCTTAAAAGATTTAAATGTCTCTGTCTATATATATAGCAATTTTATAGCAAAGCTAAAACAAAAAAGATTGAAGAAAAAATTATATATTAAATTATTTTGTTTGAAACTCATTAGTGTATATATGTATATACGATTCTTTTTGTATGACGCATGAAAAATATTCAAGCAACACCCAATCTTTCCTATATATGTATATAAAATAATAAAATTTGATGAGTATATAAAGTAATAAAGTTTGAAGAAGATGTACATATATCTTTAACGAAAAGTCTATCTGCTTGAATATGCATCACATATTTTAGTCACGCGTAATTATGTATGCAAAAATTATACATTTTCTCTCTCTGTCAAATCGATTTTAATTACAGAATTCACAAGCTTCTTGTTTATCGCAAGAAATAAAGTATATTAGAATTAGCTTATTATATCTACAATCTTATTATTGAATTATGTTGAATTATGTTGAATTATGAATATATTGTAAGAGAAAATATCGATAGATATTATGATCATTAATGATTGTAAATCAATAAACTCATATAAGTGCTAAGTTATTCGATTCATCTCTATTTAAATCAATTTAATTCTATTTAATAAACTATACTTTAAAAGTATTAAATAAACTTTATTTATATTCAACTTTTTTATATTCAATTCAAATTAATTTCAAATTTATATCATAAAATTTATATTAAAAAACGTGAAAGTTTACAATTGCTTTTATTTTCGATGCATAACTCATTTGATGGTTTACGAGAAAATTTTTAAAATCAATCTTTGATATATAGTGTATATACAATGATTTTTTACACAAAATTTTTTATACTGAATAATAGATTTTTGTGTGTGCTCTTAAACAATAAAGCTTATACAATGCATTATACAATGTGAGAGAAACTACATATATATAAATGATTTTTCAATATAATAGAGTGTCCACTCCCTGAAAAAACATCGAGAACCATAGAATTTTTAAGGATTTCTTTTGCACCTGGAAAAATTACGGAATTCTCATAGAATTCTATTGAAGTTCATTTTTTTTAAATCTCTATAATTTTACTCTGATATTGTAAATAGTCAGCAAACCAAGTGAATTATACGCGTTTAAAATATATTATAAATATATATTTATTTCTCTCTTTGTTTATATATCTAATGTTTTAACAAAATATTGAATATGCAGAATATATTATTTTCTGTAATTTTTATTGATAAAAAAATAAAAAATGTATCTTACAAAGTTCTTTTTTTTTCAGTATATTTATAAATCTAGCATTCTGGAAACTTGAGAGATTCTGTTTTTCCTATGAGTAAAAAACATTAAAAAGACGCATGTAGTAAACAAATTTTAGTATACAGAATGTCTATTCCCTAAAAAACATGGAAAACCATGGAATTCTCAAAGATTTTTTTTGTACTTGGAAAAATCAGGGAATTTTGATAGAATTCTATTGAAATTTAAAAAATTAAAAAAAAATTCTTTTTTATGATTTTGTTCTCATATTGTAAACAGTCAAGCCAAATGAATTATATGCATTTAAAATATATTATAAATATATACTTATTTCTCTCTGTTTATATATTCAATAAAAATGTCTTAACAAAATATTGAATATACAATAAATATTCTTTAGTAATTAATAATTTTTATTGATAAAAAATGAAAATGTTATATGCAAGTGAAAAATATTTATCTTACAAAAGTTCTTAAGTCTTTTTTTTTCAGTACATTTATAAATCTAACACTTTTGAAGCATAAAAGCTCTATGAATTTCCTTAGTATGAATAAAAAATTTTTAAAAAACATATGCAATGAAAAAATTTACTTTGAAAAATTGCATCAAAAAGTCTTTAGGATATTCTTTTTACCTGGAATTTTAAACAAAAATACCTGTAAGATCAGGAAATCTTCAAAGAAAATTTAAGTATATATTTAAGAATATTTTATAATATATAGATATCCCGAGTATATATGTACTGCCAAATATCTAGTGGCAGTCTATAATATCATTATAATAATAGATAATATCGAGACATATATACTTGCATTTTTCTCGGTTATATACCTTGAGATGAGGATGCAAGCAGGGAGACAAAATCCTATTCCACCTCTCTCGGGATATTCTGTCACGTGCCGTTAAGATGTTGTTGCGATTACCGGCATCACCCAGTGTACATCGACACTGGGGTGGATGACAAGAACATGGCTCTGCAGATGAATCGCGCGGCTGCGTCGATACGGACACGCGTCGGACGCATCTGAATGGCGTCTGAACGGATTGTAAAATGACAGCCGACTGCATTCACGTCTTTCGCGCACGGTCGCGAAGGGGCGACAAGGGGGTTGGAGACGGGGGTGCATATGGCAGACGCGCGCATTCGTGACATGGATACGAGCCAACCGACCCACCCTTTCTCAGATAGCCTCGCTTCATATTGCCCTTGTGCATACGTATCGTACGCGATATGTTGTCGAATTAGAGCTTTTATGCTCGCTAGAAATATTGAGCATCCATTGTGTTGAATTTCTGGAAATTATTAAAAGTACAAAATTATGCAAGATGACAGATGATCTCTCTTTGTGCGAAAATAGAAATGTCAGAAACGTCCAAATAAAAATTCTAAAATTTTACAGTATAAGAGCATAAGCGTATTGAGATAATGTATTCCGAAATATATAAATAATATTCTTGTGACTTTGAAAAATATCATATTCTAGCATAAATATGTCTCTATTTCAACTTTTCACTCAATCAATCTTCGTTTAAAAAAAAAGAATGGCAGCAAAAAGAGACAGACAAGAGTGTAAGGGTAGGAACAGAAAGAGGGGAAACATTGAATGAGAACTTCGAGGTCGACAAGAGGGTGCAAAGAGAGAAGGGAAGAGGAAAAGAGGAGGAGGAGGTGGGAGACAAACCGGCCTTTATTGTTCGAGAAGGGTAAGAAGATAGAATATAGGTTAGTCTCATTGGCGAACAGCGTCCCCAATCGATATCCACGCAACAAACTTTTAAGCTTTCTCCCTCTCCCTCCGCCCCGTCAATCTTTCATCTTATTACGCTTAACTAGTGAAATTAACATAATTTTTTCCAAGAAACTAACGTGAAAGAAGAGAAGTACGATTTTTTTATTGTATTTTTTCATGATTTATGACAGTGATACATTCATTATAATATGGAGTTATGTTTAAACATGTTTAAAATACCCCCTTAAGCAAAATGTTAGCAGTATGACGGCAGATTGGTAGCAGATTTAATCAAAATCTGTTAACAAACTGACATCAACTGCGTTTGCATTCAGCTGTTTTGCCGGCAGAATCTGCTAATATAATAAGTTGACAGATTGGCGGAAAAATTTGAACAGACTTTGTTGACATAACTTGGCGGCAGATTAGCGGCAGAAAAGGAGAAGAGTCTGCTAACATAATCTGCTGACAGATTGACAGCAGAAATTAAGCAGATTCTGCAGCTTCTAGACATTTATATAAAATGGACATTTAAATGGATTTAAACATTTAAAGAATCCCAAGTAACAAAATGACAATAAATTTTGATCACAAAATAACATAAATAATTAGACAGTTTAAATTAGATCTCATGAAACCGAAAAATGTCAATAGTCGATATATCACATTCACGGGACATCATTTTCTGTTTTTTGTATTAATAATATATAAATATATAATTTAATGCAATAAATATAGGAAAATTTAAATAATTTAATTTATACAATTAAAGATTTTATTTAATAAAATTTCTATTTTATATCTTAGATTTCTATTTTATGTCATAAATAATAATTAAATAATTTTGCTTATTCGGACAGAAATTGTCCGAATAAGTGAAATCGAACATTTATCTGTCCGATTTTTCAAAAATCAGTTCAATATCTAAATTCCCTGTATGGAAATCGTATAAAAAATTGAACCGATAAAAATAATTATATTTGTTATTAGACGTATTTTGCAGGCTTCATATACGCTCATGATAAGAACTTGAATACGAGATATAGAAAGTGAATACTGCGTCGCATAACGGTAAACAAATAAACTACTGTTTCAATAAATTATTGCAGATTCTGCACGATTTCTGCTGCCAATTTGCTATCAGATTGCGCGTGCGCAGATCTTGCTCAATTTCTGCTGCTAATCTGCTATAATAATTCTGTACAAATTCTGCTTGATTTCTATTATTGATCTGTTGTCAAATTATGTCAGCAAATTTTGTAATATTTCTGCTGATGTTCTGCTATCATCATTTGATATAACAGATTTTGTACACAGTCTGCAGTCTTTCTGCTGACAAAAATTTGTAGCAGACGTTTGACAAAATCTGTTTGAACAGACTTGGCTATCTGGGACATTTTAAACATTAGATTATTAAACAAATATTCAAAATCTGATTTTTTAGAAACGTGTTTAATATAAATTTATTTAAAAAAAACGTAGTAAATATATAATTATTTTAATTTGTGTAATGTAATAAAATTTATTTCTCAAAAATATTATAAAAAAATTGTATTAAAATAATGTATATTATTACATTATTATAGTATATTATTACAAATACATGTATATTATTACATTTAGTATTTTTGATATTTACTTTGTATTATCTTAATTATTTTTATTAAGAGAATTGAACTCGAAGTGAAATTTCTAATATATACTCTCGACACTACTATCTTTGACCAACTTTTATTATTGTAGATTGACGTCATTATTTTGAGATGAACTGTGTCTACATGCAAATTTTTTTTTTTTTTTTTTGAAAGAAGTTCGCAATTTTCAAAAAAGATCAATAGCGACAATCGAGTCATTGATTAGATTTTTTCTACATCTGTTTCAGTAAATGCTGTATTACTGTACGTATTAGAGAGTATATCGCAATAGGTTTGATTGTCGGAATGTACAGCCGGAATGTACAACCGTCGTGTTTATTATGTTCTTCGTGTTAGGGCATAAACAAGATACTTTCATATAATGAAAAAAGAAAAAACTGTCATCCTTTGTCTCCCTACAAAAAGCATTTGAAAATGGAGACTACCACTAAAAAAAAAAAAAACCGCTTTTTGAAAATCTAAAGTTAAAAAATTAAATAAGAAAATCCTGCAGTAATGTAGAGCAAAGGAATATCTTTGTTTGTGATCTTTTTCTATAGAACATTTTTTTATATTATATTTTGATTAAAATAAATCATGATTTTATAATTGCACAGTATTTACACGCTTTCAAATGGATACCTGATGGACACCCTACCAATGTGACAAAACCTTTGCTTTTTTCAAAAAATCTTGTTATCCTTGATAACTGAAATATTTTTTTTTCAGCCTCATTTTCTTATAGTTCAAGATCCATCCAAAGACTACTAATAGTCAGTAGAATTTTTTTTGCTCTCCGATATTTGTAGGAAGACAAATCCAAAAAACCCGGCTTTACTCTACTTTCTCCTACTTTTAAAATGATTACATGTACAGAAAGAAAATTATATTAGAATATGGAAAAAAATTCTATTTTGATGTACATATAGAATATAATGTGTGCACGTGGGTGCGTGCGTGCGTGTGTATGTGCGTGCGTGTGCGTGTGCGTGTGTGCGTGCGTGTGCGTGTGTGCGTGTGTGTGTGTGTATGTGTATGTGTAAAATTTTAAACAGTTAATATCATATACATATATAATATTAATATTACGTTAAATATTTTCATCGTTCTTAGATTGGTGGAGGTGATATCAAATGGCTTAGAAAATCGTTGAATCTATAACTTTAGCAGAATTTAATAGGGTTATATCAAAAATATCATTTATTAAGAGTGGCCAACTACAATTGATAATGTAAAAAAAGCATTTGTTATTATTATTCTATGAAATCAATTGTTGAAAATTGTTCAATATTTCCATCGCCAAGTTCTGTTAAATATTCAAATAAATGATGTTTAAGTAAACTTTGAATATTTTCTAAACAGAATAATAATATCTATCGTCTGATTATTTTTATAACGAAAATGTTGAGAAAGATAAGATATATTTATCAGAAAACTAATTTTTAGCATCATATGTTTTGTGACATTGAGTTTTAAATTGATTAAAGCATTTGATTAAAGCAAATATCATTTGAAATTAGGTCAAGAATAATATTATTTATTTCCTAAAGTTCCTTTTATTTGCGAATAAGTTCTTTTTCTACTTTTTTAATTCTCATATTTATAACTCAAGAATTGTTTATGTTTTGATTATGCATAATTGCCAAAAAAAAAAAAATAATAATTTTCAAAAAGAACTTGTTCTTAAAAAATCATCCGATCTTTTTTTGAAAAATACGCCATCTTCTATCTTCTTTTTTACATAAGTGTAGAATAAGATTATATCTATAGAAAATATTATATCTATAGAGAAGAATTTCTTACATTATGTCATTATGATGATTTTCGTGCAGAATGGTGAAGAAAAATAAATGCGAGCACGGATCTTTTGCTGATTAAAGAGAAACGTCAAAGCGCTGCGTATACGCAATGCGAATTCTACGCAACCTTCAATGGATTGGTGACCCATTCGCATTCGCTCGCGGGGCTAGAGTTCTTTCATTGAACACATAGCTCGGTCTCTTCCCCTTTCCGTTCATATTTCATACAACGCAGAACATTGCGGCAATGTTATTATATGGAGGTATCTGTCCTTTTTTTCATCTTTTCTGCCCCATCTTTTTTTGGCAACTTTTCCGTATTTTAGATACGATGTATTGCAACTGGTTCGTTATTGCTCAAAAGGATTCTGGTATTCATTTGCTACATAAGTTGCTATTAACATATTTATCAAGAGAGATATTGATCGAGTCGCGGTTTTTCAATGAACTGCACTGCTGTCGCTAATAGCAATACAAGGAATACAAGGCGACCCGGACTCGTGCACGGCGACCTACTTTTGAGGCTGTGACGTCGAATGGTCCATTCACCTTGCAGCTCGTTCAGAAACCAAAGCACGTGCATCATCGGTTGCCTAGAAATACACACGATTTCTATAGAAAATAGCTAATCTCGTCATAAAATATTTAATCTTGAGTATACTTACGCTATTCCATATTGTTTATTTCTTTGTTCAGCATTTGAGGCAAAGAAAGATAAAAATAAAACGCAAACGTTTACGCACTTTGTTATACTCTATTGCATTATTCTGCTCATACCGCTCCGTTTAAATGTCAATCCGTAGGTCGCTAAAGCTTTGATCATTTTTCTTAGAGCATTGAAAAAATGCGTCCAAGTGATGAATTAGATCTTTGCCTCTTGAATGACTTTTGTTTAGAAAAGATATTGCAAGAAGCGAAATTTTAAGCACTGATGGTAAGCAATATATATATTTTTTCTTGAAATAGCGAATTCGGTCACTTGCACTACATCACACTAGTGCACATTAAAGTGCACATTAAACTACTATTTATGAAGTATATGAATCAAGCTTGGGAAAATTACTCTATAAAAGTAATGCGTTATCATTACCGTTTTTTTTTGTAAAAAGTAACTCGTTACTGTTATTCGTTACTAATTTTAAAAAGTAACGCGTTACCGTTAGTTAAAAAAATAACGATTCGTTATTTTCTATGGTCACAGTTAGGACAGAAAAATATATCTCTCTTTGTCGATCCTCCTTGCGTGCGCTATGGCTTCTCTATTAGTGTAAGATCTATGCTTTTATATCGAAATAATTTTATTCAATCAAAAATAATGCGCGTGATTAACGCGCAATTTATTGAATAAATATAAGATAATAGAAAACCAAAAAGTAACGACTAATTCGTTACCGTTGTAAAAATGTAACGACGTTACCGTTACACACAAAAAAAGTAACGATCGTTACCAAAAAAAAGTAACTGTAACGGTAACGACGTTACAAGTAACGCGTTTCCTAATCCTGAATGCAATGATATAAAGATTTTGTTGATAAAAAAATAATGTATGTTCTGTTAAATAAAATGACAATTTATCATGATTGGATTTTAATTACTTAAAATGTTTATATTATTCTTTTTTATTAGATAACTTCATATGTATAGCAGTCTTTAATACGCATTGCGGTGCGACGCAGTGCAAATAACCGAATTCGCTATAATTGAAAACAGGAGTGATGACATTGATGGAGCAGTTGTATTAGATAATTAGATAATAATTCTTTTAGATATGCATTGATCCTAAATTCATTTATCGTGACACCTGATACGATAGCGAACTTTAAACAGAGTATATACGATTGACATTAATACATTTAAAAATTTGAAATAATTTTCACTACGTGTGTATATGTGTATTTTTTATATGTATTGTCATAATCAGCGAAACTCTAATATCTCTTTCAGAGTTAGAAATCTCTTTCCACGAAAAGATCAGGATAGAGGGGTAGCTTGTCCCATTGACCCAGTTTATCCCCGGGGGTTGAATGAACGGAGTTGAACGCCAGATGACGTCATTCTCGACCCCATTTCCGGTTTCCCCAGTGCAACCAGTTATCCAGCTTCGTGTCCCATTGACCCGAAATTTCTCATGAATTGAAGGACACATTCGTTCATAACGAGTCGATCTGCCATGCATGAATGAATTCTCCGCTTCTGCATCACTATTACATCGAAGTACGAAAAAATAAGTTCATTTTAAGGATGTGATTTTCCATGTATTCTCTTGTATATATAATAATGTATTTTATTGAAATTTTACGGTACTATTTTTTGTTTTGTAAAACAAAAAGAATATTTGTTAACCATACAAGATACGCATCTGAAATATTTGAAGTCCTTCGACATTTTTAGACTCTTTGCGTAATGGGAATAACGTGTTTTATCGAAAGTTAATAATTTATATATATTTCCGATTAAATATATTTTTCAATTTCATTAAAATATAAATCATTGATCAAAATCTAAATTTCTTAAGACTTCTCACGTGACTTTTATAGATTTTTCGCTATCTTTCTTTCTTTTTTCTGAAAAACAAGAAATTAGATACAATAAGAATATAGTAAGAAAGAAATAATATTATGACATATGTTTTACTACATAAGTTTCCAATATTATTGTAATTATTTTCACTCTATAATGCTTCTGCGATATTGCACTACAATTAGTAAGATTACATTGCTACATGTTGTACAGATAAAAATGTCCTCCATTAAACAAGATAAATAGAGTTTTCAATGTTTTATAATTAACATTAAAAACTTTATTTAAACACGTTATTAATGTACGAAAAATGTTTTTTGTTTAAAAGTTATTATATATTCAAGATATTTCTCACAGTATAACAACAGAGAAAAAATACATATATGTGTATTAAAACATATAGGATGTCAACTTAAATATATTTTTTGATGATATATTAGTTGATGATATATAAAGGAAAAGATGCAAGATTTGAATGAAAAATAACGATTGAAAAAATATTCTTTTAATTATTTTCAAGAATAATTTGAAGTCAACAATATTTTTATAATGGACCTATATATTGTTATTATATACACAGCATTTTGAAATTAAAGTACAAACACAATAATATATATATAATT
>JBCEZY010000009.1:6782729-6805882 GCA_039654445.1 Cataglyphis savignyi | reverse complement strand
GGCCAGAACTATTTGTTTAAACTATCGAGAACTCTAGAACTATTGGAAATAAAGCCAGAACTCTTAATTAATTATGAGTTTCCACGAAATGATATGCCAGCTTCACACACACCAAATATGTTCATTTTTAACAGAAGTACTTTTGTTATAAGAAATTGTTATAATTTTCTTTAAATAATTCAATAAGAGACAATATTGCATTCCTATTTTATTTTCCAATAGCACAATTTTCTTTATCGTTTTCCTTGTTTTTATCAATTTCGTTGAATTTTTTCGTAGATTCACTTGTATTAGATTCATAATCAGTCGATTCGTACGATGTGTTATCACAATTTGTTATTTTAAAAAAATTTGAAACTTCTACTGTTGAAGTGATATAAAACATATTATTATCTATAATTGTATTATACTTTAAAAATAATAATACAAATATATACCCAGATAGCAAAATGTTAGCAGAATGTCGGCAATGTGACAGCAGATCTAATTATGACTTTACAGCAGATTCCCATTCACTGGGCAATTGACATCCTGCTAGCATAAGTTCATAGGGACAATGTAAAAGCAAAAATGCAAAAAAATTAAACATGGCTTGCCATCTTGCTGTGTCGATAAAAATATAGCAAATATGTAATATGTTTTGCCATCAATCATCGCGATGCGACAGCAGAAATACAGCAAGAATAAGACATGCTTATTATAACATATCGACGGCAGAAATAGTATAATACATGCTTGTTGTTATAATGTAACGGCAGAATGTAGCAGGAATGAAACAAGAACTACTACATTATGGCCAGTATTTTCAAATCATTTTTATCGATAAAAGCGCTTTATTTAAGCATACAGTTTCTATTATAAAAGAAACTGTATGCTTAAAAGTATTTTTATCGATAAAAGCAATATGAGAATACTGGCCATAATGTCCAAAAAATAATACAATTGATAATATGTATATATATATATATATAAAGTAATGTCAGTCGTTATAATCCAAGTAAAAAAATTTTCTAATTTTTAATTGTTAATTAATTATAATGAAACTTATTAAATATAATTTTTCTTAATATTGGAAATAAAATAAAAATATTTTACAACATAAATTTTTATTCAGTTAGCATAATTTTTCAATATCATTATTTTTATAGGAAATTTAAATTTAAGTAACTATATAATTAACTTTATATAATTTGATTAAATTGTTTTTATTTAAATAATAATAAAAAAAATAAATTTTTATTCTTTTGGCGCAATTTTCTGATATCATTATTTTTTAAAGAAATTTAAATAATTATTTTATACAAAAATATTTTTATTTAAAATGTTTTTATTTAAATATAATATTTTTTCACATAGCGCGCGTACTTGGCGTTTTTTTTTAAAGGTCATTTTTTTAGGGATATCATTCTTTTTTTTTCATCAAAATGCAACAATTCTTTTTGCTTATTATAGATATTTATATCCTTCAAATTCTTATCTACTCTAAAAATAATGGATAATTACAAAATAGTGTATCAGAAATATACATTATTATTTTACGATCTATACTTCTATATTTTTTGATGAATAATTGTTGTTATTCATGTAATTTTATTATTAATTATATAAATTAGAAAATTACGAACAGCTCGTACTTTTTTATAAATTTTTAAATAAAAAATAAAAAAATTAACTTAAATATAATAATAATATAACTATATTTAATATAATATTCTAAGAATAATATTTTTAATAATAATATAACAATATTATAACTTTTTAATATTATTTAATTTAATTTATATTGCATTGTTTTGCTATTTTATATTAATTTGATTAGTAGGCTTTTGGCACATTTTATTCTATGTGAAATAAATCATTTAATAATTTTCAAACTTGATTGATAACAATAGTTAATGCGACTTGCATAAGAAATATTTTTATACAACGTAATTTTAACTGCGTTGCACTACACTCGTTTATATATACTAGAATCCTCAAAAGTAAAATCTGGCTTAATTAGTTTTGGAAAAACATAGCAACAGTGTATACATGAATGAGTGTAATGCAAAGCAATTATAATTGTGTTGTATAAAAAAATATTTCTTATGGAAGTCTTATTCACAATTGTCACCAATCAGGTGATTGAAAAGTATAAGACGATTTATTTCATATAGAATAAAAATTGTCTGTACCAAAACAGAATAACCAAATCAATATACAATAGCAAAACAATGCCATTCTATAATTAAATATTATAATTAATAATTAAATATTAAAAAATTAAAAAGTTTTAATTTTTATTATATTTTATATTTTTTATTATCGTATATTATTATCTTAGAATATTATATAAAATATAGTTATATTATTGTTATTTGAGTTAATTTTTTTTATTCTTTAATTTAAGAATTTATAAAAAAATACAAGTTGTTCTTAATTTTCTTATTTAAATAAATATATAAATTTATAAAAAAGTACAAGCTGTTTGTAATTTTTTTATTTAAATAAATATAAATATAAAAATAAATATAATTGTATGTAGTTTTCTTATTTCATTTCTTTTTAAATTATTGTTTTCTCTAACAATTTATATTAGTTTTGCCATGTTTTTTTAAACTTTGTTTCGACCAGTAAGAACACGCACTATGGTCAGATTCAATTCAGCCTTGCACAAATATAGGTCTTTCGTTTAGATACGATTACCATAGTAATTTTTCAATCAATCAATCGCTAATTGCAGTGCGTTGCTAATATAACTCAGAACAACACTAGCGCAATCTTTCGTCGAAAGCAACAAATGGACATTTTATATTATATTTATTATATATTATATATATACATATTTCTTGATGATGATAATGACGTGGACGTTTCTTAAATAAAACTTTCACATATGGAACTTTGCATCACAATATCTCTGATTATAGATCAAGTAGAGCAAAAATAAAGACATTTTCCTTATTAAGACCTAAGCTATCCATTAAGTCTTAAAAATTCGATCGGTCCAGCTGTTACAAAGAATAATTATGAATTGTAATTATTTTGAAATAATAAAATTGGAAAAACTAATATACAAATACAAATTCAGGTAGCTTTTATATATTTATTAAGAGTCTTTTATACCAAATTTGTATTTGTATATCAGTCTTTTCGATTTCGATTTTAGTATTTTAAAATAATTCCTATTCCTAATATTTTCTCTATTATATGCAGTTTTGTGTATCAATTAAAACATATCATATATTGCCATTATTATGCGCTTATTATGTAGAGGTTGTAGATTTTCTTCTTGAACAAGCCATGAATGACGCTGTAACATCATCTTTAATACCTTCCTTGAAAGAAAGATTAATAGCTTTTTTCACGATAAATCCACCCACACTTTGAAACTAATTCACCTAGATAAAATAAAAAATTTTATACAATTTGAGCGCGTGCGCGCATATTCATATACATACATATATAACACATTGATACATACAAACACAAAATATTAAAAATTAAATTTTGTATTTTGCGTATTTTGAAAATAAATTGGAAATTATATAAAAATTAAGAAAGTTGCTATTTTCATTATCTCATCACTTATATATACTTTCACTATCAGAAAAGTGCATGCGGCGTGCAGGAGACCGTACTAAAGTGTAATATTTTTATATTAAAATATTAAGAGATGACTTCTTAATGAAGTTGAAAATTTTTTAATATGACATATAGTTTTTAAGACATGTATGCGAATATACTAAAAAGGATTAAATATTATATTACTTGATAACTTATTACAGAACAGTAATTACATTGCAAAATTTTATAAACAATTTCATAATTAATCAATAATAATAAGTATATAATAATTAATTAATGCTTTGAAAAAATAGTAATTTTTAATACAAATTTGGAACAATTTGTTATTTAAATAATTAAAAATATGTTCATTTTGATCCTTTCTTACATCATTTATAAACATTTTATTTATAAACATGTATAAACATTTGGATTTTTTACGTATTTTTATACGTAAAAAAAATATATCGTGTACATAATTTGATATTCTTTTTATTTTTTCTACAACTTACCACTTCTTCATATGTTTTTGTATTTATAGTTTTGAAAGCAATCATCTCTGCCTCCATAGAAATAGGTAAACAATCAGGCTTTCTTAATACTCGGCGCTGATTTTTTTGTACACATCTCAAAATGCGATCCAAACTGTTACTAAATCTGTTTAAAATGTTATTGATTCTTCTACAATGTATTTAAAAAAATGTTATATAAGTAGTTAATATATAAATATAAAAGTTACCTCATGTCTTCTTCAATGCGATACAGCACTTCTCTGAAAAAAAACTCTGATAAGATATAAAATAAATATTTTTTAAGACAAAAATCTGATTTTGCAAGATGCATTATTATATACAAATAGAAAATATATTTTTCTTTCGTAAAATAAAATATTCTTTATATTTGTTATATCTTTTAATTCAATTATTGTTATTCATATATATAGCAAATAATATTCTGTCAATAATAATAGTAAAAAAAATTTTTTTAATTTATAATGCAATAATAATTTTTATCAATTTTTTTCTATATTTCTAAAAAAAATATTTATATACAATTAAATTCAATAAATACCTATTGACTATATTATCTTGTTCAACTAATCTTCTGTTCCCTAAATTTGGTGAAAAATGTTCGCCCAAATTTGTGTATGTAATTTCATTATAATTATTTTCATTACGTTGAAATGCATGTCTTGTTGCACTAGTTATTTCTTGTTTTTCAGATTCATTATTATTATTTTGAGATTCATCATTATTATATATCGCAAACGCTGCAGACATGTCTTGACTTTGTTAATTTTGTTGAGTTATTTGTGATGAAAGCAAATATTGCACGGCTTGTGTATTATAGACATGTTATGTATTAGAAGTATTGTCTATTATGTTGAAGGAATCTTTAAAAATGTGTTTTTATTCATTTATATCTTGTGACATAATATTACTAATTTTTTGGGTAGTATATCTAGTTGGTTTTATAATATTTCTCTTTTGGCATTCCATTATCCAGCATGAAACTATAAAAATAATGTATCAAAATATGAATTGTAAGCCTGAGTTTCCATTGAGCGCGTCAGGCATTGCATTGTAATAACATGTTTTATAATGGAATGTTTTGATTGGTTGAACTCGTTGACGCGATGCGTGACGTTCTCTGTAAAGATTCAGCCTAAAAATATCTATGACAAAAGTAGAGAAAATTAAGTATATGATAAATTTCTGTATGAAGAATTTTATTGACAAAGAGGGAAAGAGAGGGAGAGAGAGAGAGAGAGAGAGAGAGAGAGGGAGGAGAGAGAAAGAGAGGAGTGAGAAAGAGAAAGAGCATAATACAAGTAAAATAAATATTACTTTACATAATAAAATTTTCGTGTTAAGGATCGTACTAAGAGCAATATGGAACACAAATAATGGAGACTCAAAATTGTACAGAATACAAATAAAAAATCTTGTAAAAAAAGGTTTCCATTTTCCATTTAAATAGTATTTCAATTTTGGTAAAACTAAAGTATTTTTAGATACAGTTAGAAAAGAAATTTATGTATTGTGCATGATTTTTTATTAATCTAATAAATAAAATTTTTTAATATATTTTAAATCAAACAATATTTTATATTTTTTTAGATAGATAGAATACTTTTATATATAAAATTATTACGAGAATATGATAAAAAAATAATATTGATAAGAAAAAATAAAATCAATAACATATAACATTTAAATAAAAAAAAATATTATAAAATGATACATATCTTAGGTTCTTGAAGCTAAAAATAAACTAAAAATATTTAACACCGTGCGAAGAAGAGAGAGTTCAATATAAACAATTAATTGTCGGCAATTTACTGAGTAAAAACAAAATTATTAGAAGCAATTTTTTAAAAAATTATGTGTGTGTGTGTATGTGTGTGAACTCAATACAATTTCATGGAAAAATTCAATTGAATGCAATTGACAACAAGTTTTATGATTTCTCATTATGTATAATACAAGCAATTATATATTTCCCTTTTTGAAGATGATTTTCTTCAAATTACTACTCTCATTACTACTATCTATAGATGTACAATCCCAAAAAGGCATTTTAAAACATTTTATATGAACTTCACTAGAAATAAAGAAAATATCATTATTCAATGAAGAACATTTAAAAATATGTGAGGCTGAAAATGTAACACCAACATCATAAAATCTTTTTACATCCAAAAATTTTATTACTGCCAGATAATATAAATTTTCTGTTATAAATATGTTAATAACAAAATGCAAACAGATCCATTTTGTAAAATGCAACAATTATCTCGTATATTTAAGGGAATTAAAATGTTATTAAATATGATTTTACGATATTGAAGATAATTATTAGAAGTACATGGAAGAGAACCTGCATTATGCTTCATAGATACATGAATAGACTCGATTCTATATAATTCAACTGTGCTATGAGTTTTTCTCTCTGCAAATCTATTAGAGATTTGTTGGAGAAGAAGATCAAGTTTCCTACAATACTTCCTGAAACTTGTCATATTATTTTCATATGGGAAAGCAGAAAATGTATCGAGAGGACCAAACCGTTGCACATCATTGATAAAGGTGCAGAAGATCATGCATATTATAAGAATAAAATGTTGAACCATAAAAATGTTTGCATCTACAAATTTTTTTTAATGCAAGATCTGCAAAATACAAATAATAATTCTGTGACGATGAGGGAGAAACTAAAATTCTAATAACAGCATGTAAGAATAAAAAATGTATATCTGTTGATCCAAAATACCATACATTACAACTGGACCTGTATATAGAAGAAACTGACGAAATTCCGTAGCTTTATATTTTGAATATATATAAAGTGACCTGGGACGTTTTGTAAAATCAGATGGACAATATGTTACGAGAATTTCTAATCGTGAAGATATAATAGAAATAGATCTTGCCGATAATTTTAAAAGCTGTGAATACTTTCCGCATACCCAAGCAGATAACAATTTTTTCATTACTTCAAGACAAACCAAATGCATATATTCAAACTTGCGAAACCATTCCTATAGGTAACAATGATAATGGACTTGTACCTTCTTTGTGATGATTTTCATTTAAACTTCTAACATATTCCTCATTGGTCTGTAGAGAATGATCACTATCAAGAAAAATATAACGCCTTTCACATCGTATTCCACAAACTTTACATTTAGAACATGGGTGATAAGTGACTTGTATGATTGAGAATAAAAGCACGAGTTGGTGCATCAGCTATAAAACATCTAAGACGTATAGATAATTTTTTTTTCTTGAAGATTATTCCTCCACTGGGTAATATTTTTTTAATATCTGCAATAAACTTCTCAAAAAAATAAATTTGAGTTGTATGGTTTTGCAGAATCTTTATATATTCTTATACTATTATTGGTTTAATGTGTTTTATATTAGCGAGTCTACATTGGATTGGCCAAATATGCACACTCCCTGATCTATCTAAGTTGCATCCATCTGTATTAAATCTATCTATGTCTATTTGAGTTGGAAGGGAATCAATTGGAAAACACGAAAAAACTTATACTACTTATAATAATACTTGCTTCTAGATCGAAATAAATATATTCGCCTGGTTCTACTTTTATTACAATAGTCTTAGCTCGCGGAGTATTTTAAAGTTTTCTAATATCTTTATGCAAATTATGAAAACAAGAATGACTTCGTAAAAGAGATAAAATATTATTACTTTGAACATGAGTAAAATTATTATCTATGAAACAAGATGTCAATCTTTCTTGGAATGATGGCTCAATGGAAGAAGTACTAAGAGAGGAAGCAACATCACTATTAGAAAAAAGATGATCAAAATTCTTATCTTGTGTAGATATATTAAAAATATTATTTTCAAAACTGGCAATAAAAAAATTAGATGAGTGCGATGGAGATGTATGTGATGGGCCTGGTACGTCTTCAATATTATTAATTGAATATAACTGTCTTCCACAATTTTGTGAAAAATGTAAATTCTTTTTAATTTTAGCAATAATTCTTTTACGTTGACGCAAACATATATTATTAAACCTTTTTTGCGAAATAAAACGTTTTAAAATAAATGGTTCTATTATTATTATATAATGTGTATATGTGTTGTATACTTGTTATCTCTACATATATTATGTCCTATTTTCTACCTCTACTCTTTATTCTCTGGATCTAGATTATTTCTGGATTCTCTCTGGATTCTCTTTAAATTCTCTCTTCTCTTCTCGGGAACCTTTAAATACGATTTTTTTTACATATTATAAATATTTTGATTATACATATTCTGATTTCGTTAAAGTTTTCAAACTTTTTCAAACTCACCTAAAACGAAATAAATATGTATATATTAATATGTAATTATATATAAATAATATATATTGGATGCTTTTCAGAAACGACATAGTGCGACACAAAGTATCATTTTATTTTCTTTCAATCAATGAATAATAAAGATAGAATGATACTTGTGTCGCACTGTGTCATTGCTGAAAAGTACTCATTATAATAATAAAATAATATATATTTAGGCGTTAAAGAGAGAAAAAGTAATTATTCCATCCAAGTATAAAAAAATGCATAAGATAGATCTCGTGTTTTCTAATCTCTGTGTTCTGCACTCTGCTTTCTCCCTTTTTTCTTTTTTTTCTTATATATCTTATATCAAAACTTTTAACACTTTGTACAACTTTTGATGATCTTGATGACACTTAATAATAAAAATTAAATGGAGGCAAAGAATGTGCACAATAATGTCGTTACTGATTCTCTCACTCAATTCACATTTTTTACTGCGTTTAACAGAAAAATCTTATTATTGGCTATTGAACGCGGCAAAAGCGATACAATAGCCAATCAACGATTTGTTTTTATGAAGTGGCGGGAAGTTTCGGAATAGATGAAAATCATGATTTATTATTTTATTCTGTTGTATTTTTACTGTTATCTTTTGAGACAGCAACACATGCTTAATTTTTCCCACATTTCTGCCGTCATGCCGTGTTTGCAGATGAATTCGATTTCTGACGGTATTATGCCGATACAGCTGATATGTAATGTTATGTTCAGTTTTAATTTAATTTTTATTGACATATTGTGCCAACACGAAATGTTTAAAATCTACTATTTTTATGACTGATGGACACTGAAGATTTCTGCTTAAATTTTGTAGCATTTTTTGTAGCACATCATGATGCAAAGACTATTTATTTTTTATTGTATTTCTGCCGGCAATAACTGAGACGGCAGATCATGCATGACTATTGCCAATGTAAGAATGTTGCTGATATAATACGTACCACATTATTCATAATTTTGACAGATTTGGCTATCTGGATACTTAATGTTTCACTTACCCATAAGATTTAAGATTAACCAATCGCCACTTTCATTTTGCAGTATATTTTCATTTTTTTTAACAAGAATATGTCTGTTTTTAACGAAAGTAACATCCATAATTAATCGTGAAAAATAAAGCAAATTAAGGTTAATATTGTTTATTTCTACAGCTTCTGTAGTCTAATATGCGTATGCGTGCTATGTCGAGTGATTCTTAATTGTTAGCGTATTCGATTTGTTGACTCTGGGTGGAGTCGAGTCAGATCTCAAGTTCAATTTGAAACTCAATGACTCTAAACTATCATGGCGGAAAGCGGTTTATGATTGGTTTATGATTGGTTTCGTGAACTTCTATCAAAGAGTTTAAACATTATTATATATCAAATTTTCATTATTACTTATTCTTCTTTTTATTTTATATAATATAAACTTATATTTCTATGATGATGATGATCAAGAATAATGTTAAAGACTCTTTGATGGAGGTTATGAATCACGAAATCAATCATAAACCGCTTTCCGCCATGATAGTTTAGAGTCATTGAGTTTCAAATCGAATTTGAGATCTGACTCGACTCGACCCAGAGTCGAATCAGGGTAGAATCAACAAATCGAATAAGTTATGAGTCTAAACTGGTGTGATTTAAACGACACTCTGCAGACGCTCCAATTAGAGTCACCGGACTTCGCTCTGAGACGGCGTACGAGTAAGGTGTGCTCTGAGCCTCCCTTCTCTGTATCCTTCTGCGACTGCGTAGTGCGTGCTAAGTTGAAAGTGACTATTATATATTAAACACTGTTAGAGTGTTTTTATTTGTTTTTTATTATATTATACCCTTATAGAAAGTGAGTTTATCCAAAATGCAGGAGGCCAAGGCCTCCTGCGTTTCTGACCTGGGAGGAAATGAACGACGTAGTCGTCTTTCGGTGCCTCTGAATGAATGGACATTCTTTGAAAAGCTAGCTGGAACTAAAACTAGAGCCAGATTTAAATCTCCTCTAAGAGAAAAATAAGATAAGAATTAGCAAAAGATCCTCTCAAAGATAAAGGTAACATTAATGCTAATAGTGAATCTGAGATGCCTAAAAAGCAAAAAAGACGGGATTGCAGAAGGAGATCTAAAATTAATAATAATAATTCTAAAAATTTGACCTCCTCGCCCCCCTTTTCACGAACTCGCTCTATAACCTCGGTTTGTTCTAACATTTTTTATAATGACGATGGATTCCCTGGATGAAAATAATGAATTTGAAAAAGACCTCTCTCCAGCGATTTACCGCTTTCGATCTCTAGAATCTATTGCGCATGTTCCTACTAACCTGCCGGCATTGCCGACAAAGCAAGCAGTATCAAATAACATCGATATAACTGAGCACATAATGGATTGCGATAATGCGCATGAGCAAGATAATGTTTAAAACTGCGAAACAACCTCAGCCTCGAAAGATATCCCTCCCCCTTCCCTTAGCTCTAAAGAAAATAATAAAAATGCGAATAGATATCGACGTAAAGACCTTCCTCCTTATATTGTACACTTTCAACATAAGGATCCTAATAACGGCAGTCTTTTTCACCCGATGATGATTAGTCGCCTTATTAATGGATTAATTAAAAAAGAATGAGGAAAATATTCGTGAAGTTAAAAAAATAGGCAAAAATAAAATCATTGTTGAATTTATTACTCAGAAGGCCGCTAATAACATTATTAACCATCAAGTTCTCAAAGAAAAATTCATAGTTTTTATTCCTTCGTATTGAATCATGCGTATCGGATTATTAGAGATATTCCTACGGAAATGGATGCGACGGATCTTGTCAACTCAATAGAGACGACAGCAAAAATTTTATCTATACAACGTCTTAATCGAAAAATAAAAATTGATGGAGAAACCAAATTTGTTCCTTCTAAAACGATATTAATAAAATTTAAGGGGCAGTTTCTCCCACCAGTAGTTTCTCTTTTTAAAATTAGACTTCCTGTTCATCCGTATATACCACGAGTTCAATTATGCTATAATTGTTATCGTTTCGATCACATTAGTACTAACTATAAAGGGAAAACTAGATGCCTTCGCTGTGGCGGGGCCAAACATAATATTAATGAGGAATGCCCGCGATCTCAACAACCCCCCATATGTTGTAACTGTAGGGGTGAGCATCTTCCCACCATTTCTAACTGCCCATCGAATATTAAACAAAAATAAATAAATATCCTCGCTTCAATGGATAACATCTTTTTATTAGAAGCTCGAATAAAAATCGGTAATAGAGAGATCTTGCGAACAGTCGATAAACAGTTTTCCCAACGCAACTATCCTTTCCTACCTTATCGACCTCACAATTGAATTATCAGCCGACTATTTATGGTAAAACCCAATCTAATGTATGCCCATCGTATATCGACCGCAAACCCTATGCAATATTATCAACGTTACCCGATCAATGCCCTAATTCCAATTCTTCTCCTGTATCATATTCTGAAGCGTTAAAAAGAAATACTAAAGTTCACAAAGGTGATAATACCAGTTCTAAATCCAACCGCGACAACAATGACAGACGTGAACCTTTTATGGGAACATTCACTCAATCTAACAATTCTCAATTTCAAGAAAGTACACTCAATGCGAGATACCAATAAAACTTTAATAATAATCAAAACTCATTTTTATATGCTCCCAATGGTAGGTCAGAAAACTTTAACAATTATTATTATTCCCGATATGTACACGAGCATGAAAATTCTCCCTTTTTATATCAAATTCATATCCCTCCTTTGAATACTTTTATGGTATTTCTCCCTATACGGGGTATCCTCATTACTACCCCTCTCTCTATTCCCCCCCCCCTCGCCATTTAGATATCCACACTTATCTTATCAATCCGATACACCCGAGGGTTATCCTTCTTCTTCAAGATCTTTCCCGAATACCATGAATAGCAACTTGAATATCAAAAATAATGCTGAATCTTATTTTGTAAACACTCTCACTACTGTTTTAAATCAACTTGCAGGTAATGTCCCTGCCTCCCTCAGAAATTCTCAACTCGAGAAGGTCTTCTACGCCTCTGTGAAGCTCTACGTGAACTTAACTCCAAATAATATAATGATACCAAGATCAGACATTTACGCTGCTGCTGTTGATTCGGGTTACAGCCTGGTTTATTGGAATTGCCGAGGAGTTCTTAGCAAAAAAACTGAAAAACATTGAGAAACTAGTCGAATCTCATGAAATAATTATACTTGCGGAGACTTGTCTCGCTTCTCTCTCACGACTTTCGCATTAGAGAATTCTCATGTAAGAGAAAAGATTGCACTAAACCAAGTATGAGGGGAGTGGCAGTGCTCATTAAAAGCTCTGTTACTTACACTATATTGAATCTATCTAAGATTTTGGATCCGTCTATTGAAACTGTAACTGTTCGATTACTTACGCATCTGAATTAATTGTACTGGGGTCTACCGGCATCCTAATACTCCTACTTCTATAATTACTATACGTAAAATATTAAATTTGGTTAATATTCGTAGATTTTCTTTAGTTATTGGTGATTTTAATGCTCATTCTCTCTGGGCTCGACGTGATGCTATTGGATCTATCATAGCGGATACTATCGATCTCAACAATGCCTTCCTACTCAATCCAAACGTTCCTACCTTTATTGTGCATCCTACCCGTACCTCTACATTAATTGATCTTGCAATAGCGTCAGCTGGCGTGGCTCCACTTTGTCATTGCAATATTATTGAAGACTCACTGGGTAGTGATCATCTTTCAATTAATGACCTTTTTAATTGCTTAATTAATTCCACAAGTATTTTTTCACACAAGCTAAAAATTTCTAAAAAACAATGACAGCAAGTTTACATTGATCTATTGCGAGACTCCCAGGCTGTGACTCTGTTCTGGCTCTGGCTCATAATCACTCAATACAACAGTACAATTATTTTTATAAACAACTACTAGATACACTTAACAAATTCTCCGTCCCCTAAAACATTTTCAATTAAAAAATTCCGTACCTCTAATGCATTACGTGGCAATTCCCCGCCGGGCCCTTGGTGGACTAAGAAATGCTCTAAAGTGGTAGAAAAAAGGAAAAAAGTGTGCAAAGAGTATAGATGTAACCCTATCGAAAATTACACTAAATACATACATGAAGTTAATACCTGCAGGAAAATCCTCAAAAAAGCTAAAAGATCAAGTTGGATAACTTATTGCTCTGGTATGAATTTACGTACACCAACTCCAGAAATTTGGAGAATGCTAAAAAAATTCCGTAATAGACGTCTTGTTTCTTTTATACACAGGCTGATGAGAACAGAAATCAGATTGGAGATAACACTAATATTACTAATACAATTAATCGGATTTCTTCACCAGATTATTCTCTTCAAAATATTATTGTCTTAGAAAGAGACAAGGCGAGTTATAATGGCCCTCATGCCTGAATAGACTCCCCCTTTTTGAAATGAATTTAAAGTTGCTCTTAACTCGATTAAACTTTCTTTCAGCCCGGGTTTTGATAGGATTGATTATAAAACATTGCAAATCCTTCCCTATGACTTAAAAATTCTTCTTCTCAGAATCATCAATAACCTTTTTATCCAAGGCTAATTTCCTACAGAATGGTGTCATTCACTAGTCTTTTTCATTCCTAAACCTCACGGGGAAGGAGTCCGACCCATTGCACTCACTTCCTGCATTCTTAAAACTGTTGAGAAACTCATTCTCAACAGACTCTATTGGTACATAGAATCAAATAATATTTTGCCGGAATTTTAATTTGAATTTTGATCCTGAAAATTTAGATCCTGCCAATATAATTTATCTATTCTTGTCGCAACTGTTTTCTCGGACTTTTTGCATGATAAAGTCACGACGGCAGTCTTCATTCATATTAAAGCAGCATTTGATAATGTTCTTCCGCACATTTTAATCGGTCGAGAATCTGAAAAATCTTAAATTACCTCCCAAAACTATTAAATTCATTGAAAATCTTATCTCTGCGAGAACGGTATAATTCGTAATTCAAGGACAACTCTCTAGTCCCCTTTTGTCTCGCAAAGGAACACCGCAAGGCTCAGTGCTCAGCCCTACATTATTTAATTTATACCTTCGAGAAATCTCAACTATATTAGATAGACATACAAAAATTTTGCAATTTGCTGATGATATTGTTATATTCTCAACGTCATCTGCTGAAAAAGCACGCAAATCAGTAGAACTCTCTCTTTTAACCATTGATTCTCTGCTACAATCAAAAGGACTTGATATCTCTCCGCACAAAACACAATTGATTAACACAATTAATTTTTTCACGACATAATATTTGCCTTAATACTGACTATATTAGCCTCAATGACTCCATCATTAAATCAATCCAAGTAGTTCGCTTCTTAGGTGTTCTATTAGATCATCCGATCAGTGACGGACAGGGTCCGTGAATTGTGTTGAAAATCTCTCGGACACTATTATCAATAACTACAAAATTTTGAATACCTCTCAACTAATTTTCCCGCGATTAATCTGTTTCGTCAACTTAATTCCTATAAACAGACTATATACAAGTTCTTCATCCTTCCTCAATTTTAACACTCGTATCAATCATTTTACCTTACTCCTGAAATAATATATCCGCAATAAGATTTTCTGGATAAACTGGAGCAATTCCCAAAACAATATGCGCAAAACCTATTCACTCAGGCTTTTAGTGGCGTTCTCGAGGGTTCGACTGTTTTTTACACGGACAGGTCTAAGATTAAGAATGTTTTCATATGTAGGATCTGCCTGCTACTCCCCTGCACCGGAGATACAATTGATGCATAAAATCTCTCACTGCGCCTCCATTTTCTCTGCTGAAGTTTGAGCTATATATAATGTCATCCTATTAATTCTTGACATTAATATTTCCTAGTATAAAGCTAGTATTATCTCCGACTCTATGAGCGTACTTAAAGTGCTACAAGAACCCTCTATTCGGCAAAACAATTATTTAATTCCACTCATCAAGGCAAAACTAGAGGTGGCATGCATACAGGAAATCCATATACAATTTATCTGGATTCCGTCACACAAAGGAATTTGCGGTAATGAAATAGCCGACGAGCTAGCTAGGCGAGCCATTAAAGAAGGTATGGCCACTAATTTTAAAGTTCCGCATTCAGATCTCTTTTCTGTACCCAAAAAAAAAACTTTATTTTGATTTCGATAAATATTTAGAGCATTGAGCTAAATTTAAAGGCATTTCATTCTTTGAGAAGATCAGAAAAATAAGAAACCATGGTACTATAATATAAGTCTTTCCAGAGAAACTATAGTTACAGTTTCGCGTATTAGATCTAACAATTACAATATTAACTCTAGTCTTTTTCGAAAAAAATTTAATCGATAATGAATCTTGCTCATGTGGACATCCTTCACAAGATATTAATCACATTGTATTTTGCTGTCCTAATACACGTAATAAATCAATACAATTAAGATCTGCTATAGTTTCAGTTGGCCATCACTCCATGGACATCTTTGAAATATTAAAGAATCCTACTAACAAAATTTGCAGACTAATTATTGCCTTCTGCAAAACATGCAATATGAAGATTTGAAAATCCCGGTACTTCACGCTACGTGGTCTCTCCATATTGGAAATCCCTTCTTCCTTGCAACTATAACCTACACTGGAGCTCACCTCGACATTTTTACTCGCGTCTCCGCTGTGTGATCATTAATTGAATGGTTAAAGTATTTAACGCCACTTACGTATTATACATCATACGTAAGTATGAATGTGTGTGAATCTGGCCGTATTGACTCTCGAGAGCAGGTGCCATTTAAGAAAGAAGAAGAAAAAGAAGGGCCACCGCACAAGCTCTTCCGTAACGTGTTAAGGCCATTGCACGTTAAAAAATTTTAGTCGTAATCATAATTCATAAGAAAATTGACCAATCACAATCAAACATTCTAAAACGTATTTAGAATATCTAACTGTGATTGATTGATTTGCTTACGATTACGACTAAACGTTACGTTAAGTACTGACTGTAAACTTAGATTTGTACGTAACCTTAAACTTTAGTCAACGCACAAAGAAAACCGTAACCATAACAAAAATAAGTAAACGTAGTAAAAGTGATCAGAGCGTCATCATATATGAGATAATATAAGATATATTTTATAGTAAAAAGTATTGTAGATGATTAATTTAATAAATTAATATTCTTATTTTTATATATTTATAACTTTGTTGTAATAGCCTATTTTTGCATGTTTTGTTAAAATATAGTAAATAACCTCTATTTTCAAATAATCATATCTATCTGAGTTTTTTTATTTTTAATATTATATTTATTTTATTATTTACATATAATTCTAATTTAAGATATTCTAATTCTACTTGATAGTTTAACAATACATACATAAAGATTTTAGATAAAAATAAAATGCAAAAGCTGCAAAACATGCATCAAAAGTTATTATTTTTATTATTACCCATAATTTTATCCTAATACTTTTAATAAAAAGAAAGTTAAAACAAAAGAAAAAGAATAAGAGATGGATCAATAGAAGATGGTATGTAAGGCCAATTAATCAGAATAGGCTGCATCAAGGAGAATACCATAATTTATTTAAAGAGCTCACAAAATCTGAAGACAGACATATGTTTTTTAAATACAGCAGAATGTCAAAGCTGCAATTTAATAAATTATTACATTTTGTACAATACCTTGCCTTGTTAAAAGAAAGAAGCGAGCTTTGATTCCAGAAGAAAGGCTTGTTATTGCTTTGAGGTGATTTGTATTCTTTTATTTGTGTATATCAATGTGATTAAACTTATATGTTATAAACTTATATTATCTATTTCTGAACTTATAAACGTATATCACTATCACTTATCTATAAACTTATTCATTTACAAAAATTTTATCCGAATTTTGTTATAAAAAAAAATTTATTCAATTAGCTATCAAATTGTTACTTCATTATACTGTGTTTGGATATTGTTAATATGCTTTCAATAATTCTATTGCTTTACAAATATCTTGCGACCGGGAATTCGATAAGTTCAATTGCATTTTCTTTTCGAGTCGGTCAATCCACAGTAAGGAACATAATAAAAGAAGTCTGCACTATAGTTTCTGATACTTTAAGTCCATTATATCTGAAAGCTTCGACAGAAGAAGAATGGAAATCGATTGTTGATGGATATTAGAAAACATAGCAAATGCCTAATTGCTTTGGGGCAATAGATGGGAAACATATTAAATTAAAATGTCTATCCAACTCTAGCAGTTGTTATTATTACAAAAAATATTTCAGTATTGTACTAATGGCTATTTGTGATCATGCATATAGATTCAAATTAATAGACATAGGAGCTTATGGAAGAAACAGTGATGGTGGTATATTCGACGCTTCAGCTGTCGGAGGAAATTTGAAAAATGGCAAGTTAAATTTGCCGAAAGATAATGTTAAACTTCCTGGTACTGATATCGGTATACTAGGATTCTTCATAAGAGGCGCTACCTTTCCACTTACAACAATGAAGCCTTATTATGGTTCAAATTTGACGATTGCTGAAAAAATTTTTAATTATAGACATTCTAGAGCGAAACGCACAATTGAAAGTTCTATTGGCATTTAAGTTAATCGCTGGTATGTTTTTCATAAATCTATTTGTATGTTGCCAAAAACAGCTGACAAAATAACATTAACATTCGTATGTTTGCATAACTTTTTAATGTATGAAAAACAAAAAGACAGTACTGAAGAGTATAGCGAAGAAATTGATAGCAACTGCATGTATTGGTCATCGATAATAGTTGATGCTGAGCAAGATAACACACAAATGGCAATCATTCAACGAGATGCTTTGTGTGAATATTTCGTTTCTCCTAAGAGAGATAGATTTCCAATATGATTATGTACATAGGGGTATATATTCAATAAATTGAATTATTCAATTATTTTATTATTTTAATTAGTAATTTATTTTAATTATTATTTATCATTTAAATATTACTATTTTCAAAAATAATATTAATTATTATAAATAATAAAAACATGACATCCATTTGATATTTTTATGTTTATATTCTAGCAATTGTATGTTATAATTGTATGTACAATGATGTTTGACATATTACAATAATGTATATTGGAAGTACTGTAAATCTATATTCTGCTATTAAAAAATTTAAAATCTGCATTAAACAAATGGAAAGCATTTATAATGAATAAATGTGTAATTTAGAACAATTTTATGTGCAATTTTATTTCTTTGCGTAAATTAAAAAAAAGCCTTTATTTTATTTTTACAATTTGAAAACAATGATCTTTAAATGTTCTACAATTTTTTGTACTCTCACTCTTTATGTCTTGTACAGTGGTTACCATTTATGTGACAATAATCCCTGAAATAAATAAATATATAATATAATAGTATTATAAATAATACAAAATATACGTTTATATACGATACAATGATATACATACAGTATACCTTAATAAGCAAAATTTTATGCAGAGATATTATATTATTATAGTATTATATGTTTTGATTGGATGATTTGATCCAAAAATAATTTAAAATTTATCGAAAAAGTATTTAAATCGTTCGCGAGGGCAGGTAAAAATTAAAACTACTCGGACAACATATGTATAAAAAAATATACTAAAAAATGCTTTTAAAATATTTTTCAGTTTACACATTTTTCTTTTATATGTTTTTATGATTTGAAAATTGAATGTACTTAAGATAAGTGAAGTATTAAGATAAAATATGTTTTGTAGTACTATAGCTTTAAAATCATTGATATAAAGAAACACTTTTCTTAAAAAAAAAAAAGGAAAAAGAATTGTTATTTTAAGAAATGTATATAAAAAAATTAAAAAAATAATAAAAAGGAGATGAAAAGATACAAGAATAATTCACTTACTGATAGCAGATGAAACGATGATGTAAAAGAATATTCTCATTAAAGCGATGATTATAATAGCGGGATCTTACTGTATATTTGTGTAACAAGTTATAATTTTTTCGTTTATTTTTAAATTTTTATTATTAATTTATTATTAATAAAACATTATAATTTTATTGGAAATTAAACATTTTATAAATTAAATAAACATTTCAAAATTTGAATGCATTTATATCTTTAACATAAACTTTAAGTATATCTTTGGTTAAATTTGAATATAAACTAAAATAGATCAATCCATTACTCATAAATGAATACATACATATCTATCAATAGGTAAAAACAAAATAAAATAATAAAAAATATACAAGTAAATTAAAAAAACATTTCAAAATTTGAAAGAAAAAGTAAACATCTTATTACAATAATTGATCGAATGGTGTAGTGAGATCTTGAAATATTTTGTTTCATCTTATATTGCATTCTGGCTCTTCCATTCTTTGTAAGGAAAAACTAATGAATTCTGCAAAAGCTTGTTCTGTAGATTTAGAACCAATTTCTTGTGTTGTTGAATTCAATTGTAGCTGAGTACAAATATTAATACCTGCATTAGTTAAATCTCATAAAGTATCATCATCTTCATTACTTTTCTTTGCAAGATTTTTTTTTTTATTATTTTGCATGGTAAAAAGGATCTTCAGTTGAATCATATTTAGTAGCTTGATGAAGATTTTTCAGACTTTTTTTTATTAAAATTGTTAGTTTCTTCGATTTTTATTTTCTGCCTTGCAGCTGCATTCTTATTAGGAGTAGACATTTATACATTTTTTCATTTTCTTTTATATTCATAAAGTTCTATAAAAAAAGTTTAACAAAATTAAGATAAAAATTTAATATAAATATGAATGTTAATATATAGAAATTCGTATGTAAAAAATTGTGTTTTGTCTAAACGTAATCTTAAATTAAGCATTTTTTAGATGTTACAAGTGGGAACGTCTCAAAAATTATATTTCTCGAAGATTTTAAACTATCTTGAGAATTTTAAAATTTCTTTAACGTGTTAAGTTTAACTTCTTTTAATGTTAGAATCATATTGTAACATAAAATTTTACTCACCAAGATTTTTATCTTTTGTCATGATAAATGATATTTCTTTCCAAGCATTATTTTTAATTTCATTGTTCTTAGAATCTCTATTTCTCTTATCATACAAAAATTTTTTTTCTCTGTATAGTTCAATTAAATAATCATTGCCCACTTTTTCTGGAACATGGATGTTGGTATCAGTTACACTTTCAGTATTTGATTCAATAATAATTTCTTCACTTATTGTGTCTGACGATTCTTTATTCCTAATACATGAACTGTATTGATGATGTTTTACAGCTTTTGTACTTTATTTTTATCTAAAATCTTTAAGTATGTAATGTTAAACTATCAAATAGAATTAGAATAATATCTTAAATTAAAATTATATGTAAATAATAAAGTAAATATAATATCAAAAATAAAAAACTCAGATAGATTTGATTATTTGAAAATAAAGATTATTTACTATATTTTAACAAAAAAAAATAAGCTATTACAACAAAGTTATAAATATGAATAAGAATATTAATTTATTAAATTAATCATTTACAATACTTTTTACTATAAAATATATCTTATACTTACTCATATATGATGACGCTCTGATCACTTTTACTACGTTTACTTATTTTTGTTACGGTTACGGTTTTCTTTGTGCGTTGACTAAAGTTTAAGGTTACGTATAAATCTAAATTTATGGTCAGTACTTAACGTAACACGTTACGGAAAAGCTTGTGCGGTGATCCTTAAGGCCATTGCATGTGAAAAAATTTTAGTCGTAATCGTAAGACTGTAAGCAAATCAACCAATCACAGTTAGATATTCTAAATACGTTTTAGAATGCTTGATTGTGATTGGTCAATTTTCTTATGGCATTATGATTACGACTAAAATTTTTTAACGTGCAATGGCCTTTAGTTTTCAAACGGATCAACGAGTAACACACTAGAGTTTCCGAACGGTGATTCGAGTGATAATCAAATCAAGGCGACGATGTCGAATGCATGTATGTAATACTACTGTATTGCTAGTCACGTATCTTTCCAATAAGCGGCGTTAGCGAAAACATAAAGACTATTGCACATTAAAAAATTTTAGTCATAATCATAAGGTCGTAAGAAAATTGATCAATCACAATCAAACATTTTAAAACATAATAAGAATGTTTGAACTGTGATTGGTAAATTTACTTACGGTTTTACGATTATCACTAAAATTTTTTAATGTGCAATAGCCTTTACGGTAGATATATATCGATAGATGCGACAACCTCTCGCTTCCACAATTTGTGTATTTAACGCAATGCGCATGCGCAAATTTGTTGAGCCAATAGTATTACATTGTAACGTACTGCCAATTTTAAAAACTATATTTTAGCTAGTAATTAAGTACCGCTTTTATCTCTGCACAATACCTATAGAATATAGAACAATTATTTAATTCATTTGCTTTTATTTCAATTGTTAACCAATTTCATTAATCGCTTATTATTCTAGTTCCATATGATTATTTAGCCTAAAAACCGAATAGATTTTAATTCTTTCAGTAATAATAATTGATGGTGCAAAGAATTGAGAACTCCTTAGATCGACGAATCAGGAAGCATTATTTAGAACTAACCAGCTGTACAGCAGTGACTTTATAGAACTAACCTGCTGATTAGTTTAAGAACGGACTTGCGAGCGAGCTTCACACTCGATAATATCGATACTAATATTTAACTTTTAAGATTTTAATATTTAATTATACAGACAAACATATATAATGAAAATTACTCTCACTCTTAAATTGAGGAGTAAATCCGCCGTACTTTATGGAATCATAAAACGTATATAATAATAAAGTGTTGTAAATAATTTATAATTCTTTTATCCAAAACATCACATATAAAACTTTCAATATTATATTCAATACAATTTAACTTTATAAATAATTAAAATTATAATGATTAAAACAAATTATTATATAATGCGCGCATGCTTCCATAAAGAAATAATCTTAATAAAATTAGCATGATTTATTGTAGTATCGATCAAGTGACCATAAAAATAAATTTAAGATGCTTATATTTTATAGAATCATAAAATATACATTACATATAATAGTTATCCAAAATATCTATTTTCTAAATTATAAAATGCCATAACTTTATATAAATTTCTTAAACTTATTATCAGAACTGCAATAAATAGAACAAATGATTCCATAAATTAATAAGCATAAATATTAACCATATTATTAAGAATTTCATATTATAAAATATTAACTAAGCTGAAAAGAATATTAGGCCGCATAAGAGGCTTCATATCAGTGAAACCTGATATTGCGAGCAATATCAAACGGACTCGCGACGGCTACAACTACGAGCGCCGAACTTAATAGGCAAATAAACATATCGATCGACAATTCTCAGAAGAATTGTTATTAAAAATCTTTCTTTTCGGAAATTCTCCAATGAATCATCCTAAGAACATTCCAGAGCGCAACCCGTAACCTGCACACGGCCTGAAAACCCTTTGTTTCGACAGTATATAAGCCGGCGATTTCGAACCTCAGGAGCATTCAATTAAGAGCATTCAATTAAGAGTCAGTCAGTTAGTCAGTTAGTCAGCCATTTAATTAAGAGCCATTCAGCATTCATTCAATTCTTAGTCAGCATTATTCATTATTATTTCATTACTATTTCGTACAAGTATTCGCTCCGTATTATTCGTTCATTATTAAATTCATTCACTCACGAACTCTTTTT
>JBCEZY010000009.1:6764478-6776364 GCA_039654445.1 Cataglyphis savignyi | reverse complement strand
TCTTTCTATCAGAAATTTAGAGTCATATTATAATCAAGTATTGATATTAAATAAAAGACTTTATTCCTTAGACAATTTTCATAATAAATTAATTCAATCTAACTAACTCTCTATTATTTAGCGTCCACAATTATTAGTTACCCTTAATTTCTATTATAATATTCCTTTTCAAATCTTAAATTCTTTAACTCTTGTACGGTTTCTAATTAATATATATGTATATATATCTTAAGTAACAAGCTTGCATATGGTGAACCCGCAATACAGGCGGGCTTGCCGTAAAAAACAGAACTACAGATCTGACATAAAGAAACGCGTCAAATGCACTTCTAATCTATCTCAGTTTAAGCATCCTACTAATAAATCAAAACCTCGTATAATATCTTGCAAAAGAGTTTCTTTTTCTCTAACCCTTATAAATCGTCTGAAATTCTCTCATAGATTTCATAAAGACATTCAAAAACATTCACAAATAAAACTTTGTAATAAAATCGACTTATAACGGTTTCTATCTAATTAATAACGGTTTCTATTTAATAAGTGACCCTATTGGCCTATTTATGTATACGCCAGAATTTATATTACTAAATCAATTGTATCAAAATATAACACATTTTAAGGAAAGTTATCTACATAATTTAACAATTCCTCCTCGTGATCTAAGCTCCCAATTAAAATATCAGTTAACTGAAAATCATTTGAACGACGAATATATTAGATATTTGGATACGAATATATTAGATATTTGGATACATAATTGATATCTTTCTTTTATTATAATATTAAAATTCTATTCTTCAAACCTGATTAACCTTCGAATTACATATATCTAGTTGCGTTCATATCCCTAAAATACCTAATAAAACTTTTAGTAACCAACAAGTTCCGAGCCTACGCCATTCCCCTAGATCCACTAGATTAGTCCAAGCTCTCGGCGTCCCTGGGGTATAGCCGGTGGAAGCAGATTGCCCTATAAAAATAGAGAGCAATCTTTTTCTCACTAACTGAGGTATAGAGAAAAAAAGAGCGTCGCTGAGACGTAACAACATATATGGCTTCTACGTATGCCAGTGCATGCGCATTGCGTCAAGTACATGAATTGTGATAGCGAGAGGTTGATATATATCTGCACTGTAATATTTTCGCCTGCGTTGAGTTTTGACCAATATAGTAGTATTACATATATGATTCAGTGGCTGAGGCACTTCATGCGTTCTCATGCGTTGTGGTGTCATAGCGCGGCGTTGTGGTGGGAGATCATTCTTATGCGCGCATAAACTGCGCATGGATTGAAACGGAACGATCTTATGCGTTCATATGCGCATCATGCGAAAAACGGAATGCACCCATAAGTCGCCGAATTGAGAATTATCTTCATTGCGGATTTCATCACTGCAGTTATGTAACCGATATTAGATTAGATTAGATTAGATTTGCTTTATTGATTCCCTTTGGGGTTACAATTTCTTACAATTATTTTACATCTAACTTAACTCTAACTTAACAACTATCTTATCTCTAACTTAACCTAACTTACTCTCTGCCTATTTCTACCTATCCACACATCTCTATCTGCTCTACTCTAATTTGGGGCCTCCACTTCCGGTTCACATCACGTTCCCTCTCCTTTCATACACCTTCACACATCTCATATCAATTTCTCTCTCTCTCTCTCCCTCTCTTTCTGCCCTCTCTGTCCATTTCTCCTCCTCTTGAATTTTACCCTTTACCTAGTTCCCACTTTGACTATTTCTCCTCTTTTCATTCCTTCCCTCGCGTCTTAATTCCTCTAATTCCCTCAACCACCGTTCTCCCTCACCCTTTTCTCCCAACACCTTTCCCAACATCTCTTGCCAGCCCTTATCCACCCTCCCAATTCACACATCTTTCCCAAACATGCTCCCATGTTTCCTCCCTCCCACATAACCTACAGCTTTTGCGCTCTTCATCCTTCCAGTTCCCTCTCATTCCGTTTCCCAGCCTATACCTTGCCATCATTTGTCATCTGCTTTCCCTCCAGTCATTCTTCAGGTACTCTGGAATCCCACTCCCCTTGATTTCTCCGTAGCTCTTATTGTACCTTGATCCTTTTATCCTTTCCCATTTTTCCTTTTCATCCTCTTTGTATCCTTTATTACAAAGTAAAAGTTCAACACTCCTGATCTTTTCGCCTCTACCTCTATCATGTCCATACCTCTACCTTCAAAAAACCACATCTTTCTTTTTCCTACTTCAAATATTTCGAATAATTTCTTTTTCCTTCTACACTTCTCCCTCAATTCCTCCCAGCATCTCCTCACAATCTCACTCCCCCTACCCTCTTCCATTTTCTCCAACCCCCACGCCTTTTCCCGGCCCTACCTCTTAACTTCTTCCTCTGTAATTCCTCCCTTACCATGTAGCCTGGCGTTCCCCAAATCAATCCTAACACCCATTTTAGATATCTTTCCTGTAGTCCCTCCAACTCCTTCCTCTCTCTTCACCCCAAAATTTCTACCCTATACCCCACATCACCGTCCACACCAGTTTATCAAAGAGCCATAATCTTTTTCCCCAATCATTCTTAAATTTCCTTTTGCCAATTCCCCAAACCTGACCCATTACAGCGCACCCGGCCTATCTCTTATCTGTGCATCTTGTCCATTCTTCTGGATTACATAACTCAAGTAAGTAAATTCTTTTACCTCCTCTATAACTTTTCCTTTCCATCTCCAACTTACATTTCTTTCTCTTTTTCCTCCTTTCCTGAATCTTAAGATTTTTGACTTTCCCACATTTAGCTCCAACCCCTTCTTTTCCAGATATCCCTCTAATCTTTCTATCATACTCTTCATTCTACCATTCTCCTCCTCCGCAATCAAGACTACATTATCCGCCTATGCTAAAGTATAGATCTTCCTCTTCCTTAACTTAACCCCTTCCCAACCTCCTCTACTCATTACTTCTTCCATATCCGCAGTCACCAGATTAAATAGTGAGGGCTCAATGGGCACCCCTGCCTTACTCCCCTTCTTGTCCAAAACCCTGCTTCCAGATCCTTCCCTCTCCTCACCCTGTTTCTAGTCTCCCTCAGAATATCTTCAGTTCTAATCAGCCCTTACCTCATCCCCTCCCTTTTTCTCATCGCTTCTAGTAATTTCCTCCTATCTACAGAATCGCATGCTACTTTCAAGTCTATAAAGAACACCACTAATTTACCTTTTTTCTTCCTCAGCTGTCTGTTCACCAGATAATTCAATATGAATATCTTGTCCATTGTCCCTAACCCCTTCCTGAAACCCGTCTGATTCTGCGGTATCAATCCCTTCTTCTCCATCTCATCGTTTAGTCTATTTGCTAACACCGAAGCATACACCTTAGAGCGTCGAAGTCAGCGACACCCCCCTATACTCTTCTACCCTCTCCGCCTCCTCCTTCTTTAATATCGGCACAATCACTCCCTCATTCCTCTCATCTATCCATCCTTCTCTCTTCCAAACCTTATTGCATATTCTCCACACCCATTCCTCCAAGCTCTCCTCTCCATTATTATGTATTTCCACACCTCCGCCATCTAGACCTACCGCTTTATTATCCTTCTGTCTTCCAATCACTGACCTTATTTCATTCCTACTTAAGCCTTCCTTCCCATCCATCCAAGTTCCTACCCTCTGTCCTAACACTACTCTATCATCTACTCCGCCCCCTCCCCCCCCCCCGAATATAGATTCGATATTATTAATCAAATTCTTAATTGGTATTTAATTTGTAACGAACTACCTTTGTCGTCGCCCCGGATCGCCTCATCGGTTCCAGGATTCGGGAGAATGAAAAAACTCGGGCTCGCAAATTACACACTCGGTTTGCCAATAAATAACAATTTATTTGCATGTATATCTAATACAACAGAATCAGCCAATAGACAGAAATGGTAACAGAATCCGCGAGTACAATTGGAGAAGACGGGGTCGGCCCCTAGCGATAGAGAATTGGAGAGCTCAAACGAAAGAAACGAAATCGGTTCGTACTAACAGAATTGGACAAACGGAACAATAGCGCCGGAGTTGTCAAATCCGGTCTGGATATGTATGCGATAAAGCGAAATCCAGCGCAATCGCCAGGGCGTGACGTCCGGAGTCGAGGATTCGTACTGCTCAGCGGCTTATTCTGAAAAAAGCTAGGGGCCAGCCGGCGTGCTTTGCGACTTATCCTGAGAAAGATTAGGCACTGAAGAGATGCTGTTCCTGGCGTCACGAGCGGGCACGAGACAGTATTACTAACTAGGCACGGTATATACAAAAGACACGGACGCGATATGTACAATGGATAGAATCTAAAGGTTCTCAGTCGCGGATCACCGGGAGATCGTCACTCGGTCGAAGTCGACGGTATCGCGGGGAGGCAAGTGAGCATTCTTCGTCACGGATCGAGCCGGTCGTCAAGAGCACTTTACAGGGTACGAGAGCACTCGTCCCTCGGATCGGAGGTGGTTGGTAAGGGAAAGCACTCCCTCGCACCGACAGGACTGGAGTGCTCTCGTCGTCGGCCGAAAGCGCTCAGCCGACGAGAATGGTACCGCAAGCTCTGCCGAGCCGGCTTATATAACCGGCCAGCTCCCCTTACTTAGGCTTGCACCACTTTAGTGGAGGATCACCCAGCGGCGGCTTGCACGGTGGGCTCGTCGTCCCGCAGCGGCGCGGATATGAAAAATTTATGGGGCGTCCAGCGCCGGCCTCTTTTGCGGACGGGTAGACGGTCTGCGAGGCCTTAGTAACGACACAGATCGTTACAAATTGATAACAATTTTTTGAAAAAAAATCTATGTATAATCAAATATATCCGATAATAAAAATACAGTTGAAAACTGGATTACACATTGAGTGCGCTCGAGAAGCATGTTTTTAGCGTTATGAGAGGGCTCTGTTTTTGTTCAATTTTTAGTACGTAACAAAAACTACATTAGACGTCATTCTTAATCGAGTTTAATAACGTAATATAAATATAATAGTGTCGAGTTTAATAACAATTTAATAATGTAGTTTTGAAGAATGAAATGACTGTGATTGGCCCAGTTTTAATGGATATATTAGAGTCCCTAAAGATAGAGTCTAGTTACAGTGCGTATTTCTTTTTATTGGTATTTTTAAATGAGGATTGGTAAAATCATATATGTAATACTACTATATTATTAGTCAAAGCTCAACGCTGGCAAAAACATTACGGTGCAGATGTATATTAATCTCTTGTTCTTACAATTCGTATACTTTATTTTTAGTTTACAGCATATGTAGAGGCCATACTACTGGTTTAAAAAAATTCACGCATGCGCATTGCGTCAAATACACTAATTATAGAGAAGCGAAAGATTGATATATGTCTCCATCGTAATATTCTTGTTAATATCGCTTATTGATAAGGTGTGTGACTAGCAATATAGTAGTATTAAATGAGTATATGGGTAAAACATGGTGAAAGCATGTACATAATAAATAATATAAAATAATAAAAATAAAATAATAAAAATTGTTATAGGAAGCACAATAATTTAAAAAGAAATAAAATAAGAAAATTATAAACAATTTATGTTTTTCTAAATAAGGAAATAAAGAAAACAACTTGAATATAATAATAATATATATAACATACTCATACAATATAATATTTTAAGAACACTTATAATAATAATATAACAATGTTATCTAATAAATATAAACTATAGAGTAAAAATAAAGCCTTTTGAACATTTTAGTATTACTTAATTATAAAATGTATAGCCATTGTTTTACTATTATATATATTAATATGACTAGTAGGTCTTTGGTAGCACAATTTTTATTCTATATGAAATAAATTGTCTCATTATTTTTATATCATTTATTGCTAATAAAAACAATTGTTAATAAGACTTGCAAAAAATATTTTTTCATACAACGTAATTGCAACTACACCATACCCAGTACCGACAGTTAAAGTTTTTGCATAATGTAAAGTGACAGCGATAGGAATAATAGCAATAGCGATAGGCAATATCCAATGAGAACACTGCTTTTTCGAAAAAGTAGGTCTTTCATTAGATATCGTTTATTGTTATCACTATTCCCTTGTTCCTATCGCTATCGTCTCACATTGTGCAAGATCCTTAAGAATCCTTCAGAGATCGGCCAATGTGCCGACGTGGGGTAAAATTGAATATGACATTTTGATGGCAGTTTATTTTGATTATTTAATAAATATAATAATATGATATATATCTTTCGTTTTAAGTTAAGTGAGTAATGAGAATATTAAAGTAACACAATTGTACCTGTAAAATTAAGTTTATAATCAGAGATATTAAAATATAACATAGTTATGACTAGGTCGGTCAAGTTAACTATATATCTTTCTTTCTCACATTATATATATCTTTTTCTTTCATATTTTCGGTTTTACCACAGGCGACGGAGCCAATCAGAAATCGTTAACGGCCGATTTCTAGTTAATCCTCTTGTCAATACTTAAATTTTCCCCTTTCGTTCAATACTTGGGGCATCCGGGTACCCATTATGCAAAACCGATAATTACGGCAATGTAAGGCAATGTCTACTTGCGCTCTTTCCTCCGGGTATATCTGACAGCTATAAGTTGATAAATAGACTGGGATTTTTCCCTCTAACGTTTCCCTCTCGGAAAAAATTCCCTTTGAGTTTTTACCTGTCGGCATCGCAACGGACGAATTTTGTAGCTTGATTTCATTCTCGAATGAGATCTCGATGAGTATAGATGTGCGAAGTTTAGTACTCAATGTGCATTTTTTAAAACTCTTGTTATTTTCTGTCAATTATTTATCAGTAATTGTGAGTTAGTTAAAAAAAAAATTAGTAGTTAAAAATTAGTAGTTAAAAAAAATAGAGATGATGATAGCAGTACTCCGTCAACATTGACCGGGCAAAGATTTGATTCAACAGGGCGAAAAATTGTCGTAGGTTCGTGCTATATTTATAGTAAAGACGCATTCAAAAAGCGTTGAAAAACATGAAAAGCATATGTAAAATGTAAAAACCCGTATATAACGAATACATGATAACAATACCATAATAGCACACGTAGATTCTGAGAATGTTCTAAGGATATCACAAAAGTATATTGCATACATTCTCAGAACATTTGATAGATGTACTACGACATACTAAGTACATATTGAGAACATGCCTATGTCCCACTTATCATAATTCCTAGTACATATTGTGAATATTCTCTGGTATATCTATAGGATGTCGCCAGTATATTATTAGTAGTGCATACTATGAATATTCTCTGGTATATCCATAGAATGTTGCCAGTATATTATTAATATATTGATTAAGGTTTAGATTAGGTTAGGTTAGATTTATTAATTTGTATTCTTAATTTAAATTTTAACAAATATATATTTTTGTTTATATAAAATTTTTTTATGCATTTTTTTATGCATTTTATAAACTTTTTATACATATCTTTAAAATCTTCAGAATACTTAAAATAATAAATAAATAAATATGAAAATATAATAATAACAAATAAATAATGTATTACATGGAAGTTTTATGACTTAATACAAATAAGTTTGGAGTGTTTTAAAAATAAAAATAAAATAATTATAAAAATAAAAAAATAAAATAAAATAAATAAGTAAATATAATATAATAAAATAAATAAAATAAAATAAATCTAATTATAAAAATAAAAATAATAAACATAAAAATAAAAAAATAAACTTATAAAAATAAAAAAATAAACTAAAAATAAACTATAAAAATAAATTTTAAATTAAATATAAATAAAAATAAATTATAAAAATAAACAGACACAGAATGCCTACCCGACATGTATATGACCGTCATCGATAAGATGTTAAAACTTTAATTTCAATAACTGTTCAATAACTGTGACGCTCCCAACGTATCGTTCTCAATGTTAAAAATTGTCAGTACATATTGAGATCCCGATGAAGATGGTCGTTTCCATCCAGTTTGATGTACACCAAGATATGTTAAAATAATGACACATTAATTATTTCTCGTCAGTTTTCTACTTTGAGAGTGATCATTATAAGATTATTGTAATTTTAGTGTGTTTATTTATTATCTATAACATGTCTTGGTTTAACGTATTATGACTTTATTGTATATATCTGATATATTTACTTACCAACATTATTTATTTATGTTTATTTATTATTTATGTTTATTTATCTGACTTATTTATTCATCGTTAATTTTGATTTTATTTATTTTTATTTTTGACAGTTATATTTTGTCACTTTGAATCACTTATTGTTTAATTTCTTTTAATAAGAAAATTCGGGGATTTAAGTATTATATCTTCTATGTTAAATTCAACCCATCTTGTTAATTCCAGGAGGTTTGCTATTGAAATGATTTAATAACATAACGTGTCATGCACTTCCTGCTTTGTCAACTTGGGAGAGATGTGGACCGTCAGGTTTAAATAATTGAGATTTTCATGATATCAGGGAAAAAGGCGCCTATAATATCTTGGTGATAACGAATCAAATAGTACGATATAATTGATATGGATTAGTTCCCTTGTATTGACCCACTGATATATGTTTGCGTCTAATTTTCACGCTGAAGAAGGTGAAAAAGGAACGTTCAATTTTGTAATGTCGTAAATTCGGCACTAGATTAATTTAATATTTAAATAAAGTATGCCCACCAACTCCAGCGCTGGCTTTTATTTGCTAATTATTTTTATTTGAATTTATAAAAATAAATTTTGAAAATAAATACGAAATATGTAAAAGCTCACTCATTCTTGCGGAATGTTTCTATATTTTCTCTTCAAACGTTTTTTAGCTAGTATATCTATCATATCTATCATATCTTGATTGGCACTGCTATTTGTTCACATCACCATGTGATTTTCATCTGAAAAAATAACATTTTTATTACTTCATTATTTCTGAATAAATTAAACCAAATATATTTATGATGTAAAAATACATCAAATAATATAAAATATATTAGATACAATATTAAAAAATATATCAAATATAATATAAAATACAAAATTAAATAACAAATCATTATATGTTTTATATTTATATTTATCATAAAATAAAAAATATTAATATTTGTCAACGTTATTTAACAAATGCTATAAATATTTACGTACATATATGTATTTATAATGGATATTATATTTATAAAGTAATTATAATATAAATTAATAAAAAAATTAATTGCTTTTAAAATTTTACTTAGAATTATTTTGCAAATTTCCAATTTAGAAAAATTTTGTTATTTTTTCGCTATGTAACTATAATTCATTGCAAGCTTGTTGGATAATATTAATTTCATCAATCGTATACATGATGTTTTCATATATTGACAAGCAGTAACACGTACCAATTGTTTAATCTAAAATTATTAATTTTTTATTATTAATTATTATTTTTGAAATAAATATAATTTTGAAATAAGTATAAGTATAATAAAAGATTATATAGTTTTATTTATTATTAATTAGAGAATTATTATATTATTTTTAGTTCGTAATGTCAGTAAACTTAAGGTTCCTCGCACAATCAATAATATAATGAACAGATATTAATGATTAAAAATAGAAAATAAGGAGTAAGAAACATTTCAACGGATAATAAAAAATATAAGCGATAAATTTCATAACTTGTACACTTAAATGAGGCAGCTTCAAATTGTAAAAGCCAATTGCAATTAAAAACGGCTTAATAAATTTCACTATAAATTCAAAACTTTCAACTTATATAATATTTACCTAATTTGTTAAATCCTCTATCTCAATATATACTTCGCCGCAAGATCAAATATTGTTTATTATTCCACTCGTCGCAGATCTTCAATTGTACAATGTATACCGCATTTTTTATCGTTATCAATCTGTACGGTAATAATACTATAATAGAACAGGAATATCATATAAAAATATACTTCAATTAAAAAAAAAGAGCTTTTTACAGCGATTCAAAAAGGAAATTTTGCAAATTAAATTTTAGAGAGTTAAATAGAGAGTTAAAACTATAAATATTCTTTAGTTAATTGCAAATAGAGTTTACTTTAATGAAGAGAGAGAATTTTAATTTAAGGATTATTTACAAAGATATATGATGGAAAAAATTATAAATTTGCAAAAAATTATTTCTCTCGCTAAGGAAAAATCGTTTCCAAATGATATTAAGAATTTAACCTTAAGCGTTGTGGTCTTTACGAGACATTTTCGGTATAAATAAAAGAGATAATGTTAAAAACAACTATATAACGAACTAATAGAAATCGTGCGTAGGTTAAGGACGCATTAATAATTCAATAGATTAACAAACGTTTCGATTCCTCTTCGGGTCATCTTCAATACAGTTGGAACACAGAAATGACATTAATTCTAAACTTATGTGACAATATTTGACCTTTTCTTATTTTAACTGCTCTGAAAATGGACTGAAACGTTTATTAAACTATTAAATTATTAAATTTAGTATGCGTCTTTAACCTACACACGACTCCTATTAATCCTCTGTATATAAATTATAATGTAAAGAAAAAAAAGGATTACCTTTGATTAAAACGAGTCATCGAGCATGAAAAAAGTGTCTTCCAAATTCTCAAAAATTGAACAAAGAATAAAAAAATGTAACTATTACTCTTGTTCACTTGCCTGTTAACTATTAACTGTGTCAACTGTCAACAAATAATACTGAATTATTTCATGGTCTGCTAGATGGTAGGGGGAGGTCTCGTTTGTCTACATTCCCGATTGCCTACAGCTTCAATTGCCAACATTCCTGATTGCCTACAGAGCGATTGCCTACAAGCATTATTATACACATACAAAAATTAAAAATACAAACGTATGTTTGTACGGGAGCGGCTCACTTGCGCATAGTACAATTAAACACGTTGCAATTGCGCACTGTGATTGGACACATTTCAATTGCGCACAATTCGTTTGGACACATTTCATTTGCGCACTGTTCAATTGGATACGTTGTTTTTGGACACAACACATGTTTTTGTATAAATTAAAATACATACACACGCATGTATACATATATAATTTTGAAATTTTTTGACATTTATTATTAACTCCATTTGGTAAATAAATATTTGTTACAGTTCGTTTACACACAGTTCTTTTGCGCACATTTCTTTTGGGCACATTTCTTTTACACATATTTCTTAAGTACGCCCACACACACACACACACACATACACACACACACACACACACATACACACACACACACTCGCAAATATGCGAGAAGAAGCTGAGCGATATATACGTAATGAACGAGCGATTAGACATAATAAGCATGTGATCAGAAAAAGAGAATACGAGAAATTGCTATAATGTTAATGCATATATGTATATTATTCTCACACGCATGAAAGAGACAAAGATGATGCGATTATGTTTGTCCTTGTCATATAAGCTCTGTCTATCGCAATATTAATCTAGTGCTTTTTTTACTATTGAGCCTTGATTTTGCACACACATATATGCACGAAATTTTTATACACAATGATCTTTTTTACTAGGCTTCTAAACACATTTCTAAACGTTTACTTAAATTCTCTCGTGCATTTCCGAGTGGAGATTTATGTTACTTTGCACATATATATTGCAAAACTTTTATATTACAAATATTGTTACGATCTGACAAAAATACCGATAAAAAACTGTAATCTTTTAGTTTTTTCTGTTTTTAACGTAAACTCGGGAAATCTCTGTGTTTAGATCATGATGATGGGATTTAAAGATTTAAGAGGAAGGGTAGGTTCGACCACTTGTATAGTAATGTGTTGTGTACTTAATAATTTAATAGACAAGTGTTTATACGACCAGACTGGCAATTTATTGTTTAATTATCATATCACAACGTTTCGACCATAT
>JBCEZY010000009.1:6723833-6739776 GCA_039654445.1 Cataglyphis savignyi | reverse complement strand
CAATTAATAATGCGGACGATTTATGTTTTCCACGTTCACTCGTAGTAGCTCGAGTTTATTGCGAACGCGGTAATTTATGGGCAAGTTGCATGAAAAATGGAATAATATAAGACATTCACATTCTTTGCTTCAGCGTGAACTGGCAATACAATTAACTTACAATAGTTAGAAATGCTGGTGTTACAATAACTAAAGAGGGTTGCGGAATTGTAGAAATCAAGCGCTTTCAACGCTATCTTGCAGTTGATAACATCGCGATTGTAGTTTATAATTTCGCTACTTTCGCTCGTGGTGCGAAACCAATGTACGACGGTACTCGCTTCTCTCGAACGTGAACCCGCGCTACGTCTAAATGTAATGTATTACGAGCGTTTCCGACATTATAATCCCATTATAAATTTAAATGCCTCCGCGGGTTGTCGAAATTATTGCGAACCATGCAATATAGGTTATCGGAACGATAAAACGGGCAATCGTTGTCCGAGTAAATGTCCGCGTTGTTTCATTCTGCCATCGTGTAAACAGCCAGACGCTGAAATTATAAAATGTAATGCGTGTAAACGAGCATTTTTCGGTAAGGAGTGCTTCAAGCGTCATCGTAGCGTAAAATCATCCGCTAGTATTTGCAATGTCATATGATTTTGTGACGGATGTGGTCGTATCGTTAAGTTTAGCATGAAACACGAATGCGGTGTTTCTTATTGCAAATTATGCCGGTCGCCAAAGCCGGAGAATAACTTATGCTACATGCAGCCTCTTCGGCACATTGATGCTTCCTTTAACGAACCGTCAATTTCGTCGATATCGGCAACGGTACCGAAAAAGGAGCGCGTAGCATTCATGTTTTATGATTTTGAAACACGGCAAGATGAGACGCTTGAAGGTACAACTACCGTAAAGAAACACATCCTCACTCTTTGCGTAGTGCAACAAATTTGCGAAGCGTGCGCAAAAGAAAATAATTTATCCGTGCGGTGTCGTTGGTGCGGGGTGCAAGAGTTCGTATTTTGTCATGATCCGGTAAAACAGTTTGTCGATTTTGCAACGCGAGCGACGAAATGTTTTAACCAATTCATCTGTATAGCGCATAATGCAAAAGCGTTCGACGCTCAATTTATTTTAAAGTATATTGTCGAAAACCGTAATAACTTAGAGCCTAAATTAATATTAAGCGGCACAAAGATCGTGGTATTAACGGTAGGCCATACGAAATTCATCGACAGTGTAAATTATATGCCGATGCGTTTATCCGATTTACCGAAAGCTTTCGGATTGCAGAATACGGCAGATAAAGGCATTTTTCCACATTTGTTTAATACTGCCGAAAACCAATCGTATGTCGGACCCTTACCGGACTTACATTATTATTCTCCGGAATCAATGAAAACAAAAGAGCGCGAACGCTTTCTTGCATGGCATGCCAATATGCGGCAGAAAAACACTGTGTTTGATTTCCAATCATTCGCTATTGCCGTACCGACGTCGATATTCTTTGACAAGCATGCATGGCTTTTAGAAAAATTTTTATCGATCGTAGAAATGTGTGTCCGTTCGAGAAATGCACAGCTATTGCTTCGACCTGCATGACTTTTCCGAAAAAACTTTTTGCACTCGAATACGATAGGCGTCATTCTGGCAGATGGATACAAAAAAGTCAATAATCATTCGCGTAAAGCTCTACAGTGGTTGATATGGATGGAGCGTGAGCTCGGCCATTCTATAAATCACACAGGTCGCGCGCGTGAATATCGTATAATCGACGGCATGCTCGTCGATGGATATTATGAAACGTCTGATACGACAGGAACGATACAACGACATGCACTGCAATTTCACGGTTTTTGGCATGGATGCCATCTTGCTTTCCTTTGAATCGCGACAGAGCAATTTCGTCATCGAATTGTAAGGATACAATTGACTCACGTTACGAGCGAACTCTCACAATCTTATGGAGACTGCGTCAACAAAAATACTCTGTAATGGAAAAGTGGGAATGCTCTTTCGATCACGATATGCAAGATAATCGTGAAATGCGCGAATATCTCGACAATCACCCGCTGGTGGAAACATCTCCGCTCGCTCCGCGCGATGCATTTTTCGGTGGACGTACGGGTAATATCATGACGCGATATGAGGTTGCAGGTACGGAAAAAATACGTTACGTGGACATATGTTCCTTGTACCCATATGTTTTGAAAACAGGTGCTTTCCCGATCGGTCATCCCGATATTTATGTCGGCGATGAATGTTCCACATTAATTGGGAAGGCACCGAATTATAATTTTAATATATTAGAGAGACTCATACGTTGTAGAGTACTCGCTCCGCGTAATTTATTTCATCCCGTACTCCCATATCGCGCGAAGGAAAAATTACTTTTCGCATTGTGCCGCAGTTGCTGTGAAACCTTTTCGCAAACGACTTGCACACATGACAATGCGGATGAGCGCGAATTCGAGAGTACTTGGGTGTCCTGCGAATTACGCAAGGCCATCGAAAAAGGTTATCTTGTGATGGCGGTAAGTGAGATTTTGCAGTACAAAGTCAGCCAATTCGATTACACGACGCGTCAAGGAAGATTATTCGCTGAATATATAAATACATTCTTGCAACTTAAGCAAGAGGCCAGCGGATGGCCGAGCGAATGCGGGGAAAATGATGATGACGCTAAAGAACAATATTTGCGGGAATATGAAAAGACCGAAGGTATTGTTCTCGATAAGCGTAAAATCGTGCGAAATCCCGGCTTACGTTCTGTCGCGAAGCTATGCTTAAATTCTTTTTGGGGGAAATTCGGTCAACGATCCAATTTGACTAATACGGAAGTCGTGAGAACGCAACAACGTTTTATGACTTTGCTGATGAGTGCCGAGCATGAAATAACCGATATATTACCCGTGAATGATGAGATAATATATATGTTTCATGGCGACTGCGACAAGAAGCAGTTATTTCCTCCCTGTTGACTAACGTCGTAATAGCGGCATATACGACAGCACAAGTTCGTTCAACATTATACTCTTATTTAGAGCGATTAGAACGTGATTTGTATTATGATACAGATTTATGTATCTACGTAAGCAGCGGCAATTCGAATGAATATGAGCCGCGTACAGGAAATTTTTTATGCGATATGACCGACGACCTCGAGAGCTATGACAGTGGTAGTTATATCGAAGCGTTCGTATCTGGTGGCTCGAAATTTTATGCTTATATGGTACGTACGCCAGACAGGCGAACGCACGAATCATGTAAAGTTAAAGGCTTTACTTTAAATTATGAAAAGAATGCTGAGTAAAGTTACGGCCAAATATCCGCTCACGAGGGTCGAGGTTAAAATATTCACGATCCATAGCGGTGTTGTGGCTGAATCGTTAGATAATGTAATACTTGGACAACTTCCGAAACGAATAATAGTCGGTTTTGTCAATAATAAAGCATTTAACGGCGATAGAAAATTAAATCCGTTTAATTTCAAAAATTACGGAATAAATTTCTTCTCGCTGTACGTCGACGGCATGCAAATTCCTAGTAGACCGTTACAACCTGCTTTCTCGACAGAAGAATCGCTTTATGTCAAAGCTTCTCAAACGTTCTTCACGGGAACAGGTATTCATTTTTTGAAGGAAATTCTATGAGCAGAGATGATTATTCAAGTTATACGCTATTCGCTTTTGATCTTACGCCCGACTTATCGGCTAATTATGCAGGACATTGGAATCTTGTGAAACATGGTAGTTCACGCTTAGAAGTACGATTTGAGAAGGTTCTCACCGAGACCGTTAACTGTATTATTTACGCCGAGTTTGACAATGTCATAGAAATTGACGCATCTCGTCAAATCATTGTCGATTTTGCCGGTTAGATTTCCATCGTTCTCTATAATGTAATACTCGAAAAATTTTTTCACAATTTTCCCTCACCACAACCGATCAAAACACTAACATCGCAACGTATCAAAAAACAAGCAGTGCGGCAAAAAAAGATTTCAGTTTCATTTGATACACGAGTATCGCCGCTTCGCGAAATAGTTTAAAACTAGCTATCCAGAGCACACGGGTTTTCACATTATGGATATAATCGTCGACATAGAAGGTTTCCGAGATGCTCGCGCGAAATTTATTCCTAAAGAAGTTGTCGTTGTCACCGTTGACGCTCCATTTGTCGGACATTGGATTATGATGTCTCCGCATTCGTTTGGCGAATTACCAGAAAATGTAAGATAAAATAATTGTACCAATCTCGCGCTGATAGTTTGGAAAACCTTTGCAAAATTATGCAACATTTATTTCGAGAAACTGCCGGTAATCTTTGAGAACATATGGTTCCAGCGCATTACCTTCGTGCCGGAGAAGAAAATGATCAATTTATCAGTAAGAATCTTTGAAGAAACAGGTGATTTCATCGTGAAATTGATTCAATAGTCTTCAGCGGAAACATACGTGTTGCCGAATCCATTAAGAAAGATGAATTGAATCTGCCTTTGTTACCGATTCCTCCTACGGACAAAGAGCTCTTATTGCCGTTAAGTGCCAAAGATGTTTATAAAGAACTGAAGCTGCGCGGATACGAATACAGCGGTTATTTTAAAGGAATAAAATTCTGCGACAATTATTGTACCGTAGGCGAGATATTCTGGTTCAAGGAATGGTCCTCGTATATAGATAATATGTTTCAATTTAATCTTATAACCAATGACCGAAAATTAGTGTATGGATCAAAAATTCGATACGTTCAGATCGATCCTGTTCTTTATAAACAATTGGTCGACAAGTTACCAAAAGATGGCGAATTGCCAGTATATCAAAACAAAAAAAACGATATTATCAAATCTGGCGGAATCCTAATCAGAGGTATAAATAATATTGAATCTCAGCGAACAACAGCTTCAAACTAAACCCAAGTATAAACGTTACACATTTATAATTATGAAAGTTCGTGCAACCTAAATATAGAAAATCAGACGAGAGAAAAGATGGATGCACTCACGGTATTGTTACAAATTATGTGTGAAAACTTAACGACGTCTAAAATTAATGCTGTTGAAATTGGGGGGGGGGGGGCTGGCGCCAGGTGGGAAAAGGGGGGATTTTCCTGTCTCACTATAGTGGCCCCTACACTACTTATTTATATTAAGTTTTTTACGTAAAAATACGAGGTAATATTACAAATAATGAAATTACTATTTACATTTAAATATAAATAAGTGAGAAGTTTTACGGTGCTTTGGCGTAGATAAAACGGGAGGGTTAAAAGAATAGGAAAAAAGAAAATAATTTTCACATAGTATTTATTTAAAATAAAATAAAATTTTTTATTTATATTTATTTTTTACTTTTTATTTATAATTATTTTTTTATATTTATATTTATAATACACTGTATATTACGTGGAATTATTGTATTATATATATATTTTATAATTTTAATTTGTAAGTTTTATTTAATTACTTTAATTTTGTTGAATTTAAATAAAAGTGTTAAAAAAATTAAGTAAATCTTATTATAAAAAAATTAAAAGAGAAAAGAAATGGATAAAAATATTTTTACACAGGATTGGAGATATAAAGTGATTTATTACAAGATCTAAATTACAGATGTAAAAATTATCAATATAATTATTATGTACTAAAAATATAAATTAATACAAAATTATAAAAGAAAATTATTATTATTATATATACATTATTTCTTCTTTATTTTTTTCTCAGTCCGAGTCATTATCTGAAAAACATTATATATTTATTTAACAAAATATAAAATATGCATAGAAAAAAATATAAATTTTTTTGTTTTATCAAAAAAAATTACTTATCCGATAATGACTTCGATGATGTTGACGTCGAAAGGCGAAGGAGGTCTTCGAACATTCGCGCGTCTTCGAGAAGGCCCCGCTATTGATTCTTTCGCTGGGCGTTTTCTTTGCATCGGCTGTACTGCTCCGAAACAAACATTTTGCTTCTAGTTTGCTTCTGGCAACTCGATAACAGTAAAAAAAACTTCGACGCACGAAAAACTAATGTTAAATTTTCTCCAGGGAAAGTGAATTTATAGTTCCCCACCATTTTTCCAAAAACGACAAATGGGAAAAAATTTCGTTATTTTAAATTCTTTTCTTCTTTTTTTAAAATATTTTCAAGGAATTTTTATTTTTTATGGATGTCTATTTTTTCAATTTCTTTAGAGTTTAGATAAGACTATATAAAAAATACGGAATTTCTCTTTTTATTTCTTTGATCTTTTTCCGATCGTTGTAAATAAAGACATAACAACATAAAAAAAAGAAAAAAGGAAAAGAGGAAAGGTTGAAAAAATTAAACAATTTAAGTGAAAAAAGTCTGTCTTTTATTCATATTGTTTTTTTTTATAAAATAATATTCTTATTACATACAATAAAAATATTACATAGGAGTATATAATGTATTTTTTTATAACATATTACAAATTGAATTACATTATTAAACGTACCATCACATTACCTACATTGCTTCACATGTTTTTTTTTGTGAAGAAAAATTTTACGAAATAAGTGTACAATTAAACGATCGTTATGTTTGTAATCTTCGGTAAAAAGACTAAGAAACCGATTAAGATCATAACTGTTGCACATATAATATAAAAATACACAACTATATTGTTCGCACGTTTGAGAAAAAATTCCTTGTCGAGTATTCTACTGATGAATAATAGAGTTTCGTCGAAGTCGAAAGAGAAATCCAGGATGCAAAGGTGGTATTCCGTAGCTGTCAAAATAGGTGGCTGTGCTATGCTTGTCGAGGAAGAAGGCAACCCAGTGTTCTCCAGGTTTATTGTGGTCATATGGTTATATCTGTATTAGCGACGATGGCTGTCAACCGTGTCCATACTCTCGGGACTCTGTCGGCAGGATAAACTCTCGCATGTCTGACATTGATGTGTCACAATGCTTGTAAAATTTCGCTAAAGTTCATTTTTTTGATTCAGAGGCAAACGTACGAGAGGTATTATATATTCAATAACAGCAGTATTTACCTCGTCTGGTTTCACGTTTTGACTATCCTGTATCGATGAGTCTTTAATGTCTGTTAACGTGGCAATAGTAAATGTTTCGATCGTGTTTTTATCCAACTTCGATAATTCGAATTTTGCAAATTTTTCTTCTTTCTCTTTTTCTTCTTTAATTGCTTACTCGATATTTTTTTTCTCAATTTCGTTATTTGGCAACATTTTAATATTTATGTCATAGAAAATGTCATATTCGTTACTGATTTCCTCGTTTTCATCGATGTCATTAAATATTTCCCAATTATGTGGAGAGCCATAAGTTGGAGTATTGTTGTTTGTAAAATTGGCTGTGATATTATTTTGCACGAATATCCAATATTTTAATTTGTACGTTGTGAAACGCACTATGGAAGATTTCAAATTTTCGAAATCCGTGATAAGCACAATATCGTGATGCGGAGGCATCATAATCCAATGTCCGACAAATGGAGTGTCAACGGCGACAACGGCAACTTCTTTAAGGATAAATTTCGCGCGAGCATCTCGGAAACCCTTTATGTTGACGATTATATCCATAATGCGAAAAGCTGTGTGCTCTGGATAGCTAGTTTTAAACTCTTCGCGAAGCGGCGATACTCGTGTATCGAATGAAACTGAAATCTTTTTTTGCTACACTGCATGTTTTTTGATACGTTGCACTTTGATGTTAGCGTTTTGATAAGTTGTGGTAGAGAAAAATTGTGAGAAAATTTTTTGAATATTACATTATAGAGAACGACGGAAATCTAACTGGCAAAATCGACAATGACTTGACGAGATCAGTCAATTTCTATGACATTATCAAACTCTGCGTAAATAATACAGTTAACGATCTCGGTGAAAGTCTTCTCAAATCGCACTTCTAATCGTAAACTGCCATGTTTCACAAGATTTCAATATCCTGCATAATTAGCTGATAAGATCGGGCGCCGATCAAAAGCGAATAACGTATAACCCTTTGAATAATCATATCTGCTTATAGAACTTCCTTCATTCAAAAAATGAATACTGTTATGTCCCAGCGAATTCCGGCTGCGAAAAGGGAATTGCAGAACTCGAAAATTTTTGCGGGACACGATCGCGAATTTCGGGTCAAACAAACCGCGTGGTTCTTCCCGGGAATACCTGCGATCAAGGTTATTCGCGACGAATACGCGGTAAAAAAAGGGGAGAGAGTGAATCAACGAGGACGGTACATTTAACTAAATATTAAAATCAAACAGAAGAAGCGCCCGGGAAACTCTGCTGTCCTTTGTAGGCAGGATGGGTCAAAAGGGAAATCGGGATGCAGGCAAAAAAAAAGGGTGAGTCGTAAAAGCGAAACTCGGGATGTGTCGGAAAAGAGAAACTCAAGGGCTCGTAAAAAAAAGGGTCTCGATATTAGGCAAGGAATGAATCACAGAAGTGAAATCGGAGAGTACGCCGTAAAAGTAAAACTCTATATTAATAAAGAATGTTTTCCAAAAGTGAAACTGGTCGTACAGTAAAAGTGAAACTTTAAGAGGAACAAAGGATGAGTCACGAAATGAAATCGGGCCTCAAAAAAAAAGTAGGTCATAAAAGTGAAACTCGAGATCCGAAAAGAAGTTTATTCGGAAAACTCCAGAACTGAGGTGGTTTTAAGTATTCTAAAATATCCATGATGCATTCAACTGTATTATGTTATGACAACCTCAATGTTACAGGACACGTATAATAGATGGATTACTTGCAAGGGATTCGCGTTTAGCGAAACAAATTCGGTAATTGGGGAATTATTTCGGACGTGAGCGATATATTTTTCCCGTAGTGATTAGCTAAAAACTCCACGTTGTCTGGGTTGCTCTCGAATTCGTCGAGTCGGTTAGTACAATGCTGGCACGCGAATCCAGGTCTGGCGTAGCTAATTTTGAAACAGCTAGTACACACAATTTGATCAGGTACTCCCAAAATACCTGGTGCGATCTTTCTACTGACCCATTAGACTGTGGTCTATACGCTGTAGTCCTGAAATGTCGGATCTTAAATTTACGTGCTACGTTGCATTAAACTGTTGAGAAAATGTGAACCCTGTAGAATAGCTTTCGGAGCTCCAAAATGTACATATGAATTCGTTTGTAAATGCATCCGCTATGTCTATTGCGCCCGCGTGTTTGAGAGGTAGGGCAAGGGAGTACTTAGTTAGTAAATCTTGAATTGTTAATATATAGTTATTACCAGAACGTGTGGTGGGCAGAGGACCCATTATGTCCATGGAAACTTTATCAAAGGCGGAGTCAGGGGTATCGGTAAGCACCATTGGTTGTCTAGTCTTTACGCGGACCAGTTTTTTCAACTGGCAGGAACGACAATTTTGTATAAAAGATTGTATATCGGCCTTCATTCCGGCCCAGTTATACCGTTTTTTAACGCGATTGAAGGTCTTAGTTATACCCTTGTGTCCGCCTATTGCTGAACAGTAATTTTCTTCTAATATTCTTAATCTATCCTCGTTAGGAGGAATGGTTATCTTATTTGTGCACGTAAATATCTTAAGATTAGGTTTGACTAGTATGCGTATAAGTGATGTGTGGATGACTTCCCAGAGGACGTTGTCTACGTTTCCCTTGGCGATTGAGATGGATTGTAATCCCAATTCTGTTACAACATCTAGTAGGGAGCGAAGGGCTTCCTTTACAATAATTTTTTCTGTTATTTCTGATAATCGTTCTTTTACCACTAAAGAAATAATGTACTTGCTACCGTTCTTATTAATCTTAGCCCTCGCTAGTGCGGCGTCCCTGATTAAAGGTAACGACTGTGTCTCTTGGAACATTCGGGCTCCTGTATCGATCGGTGCGCCTTGCTGTGTGATGAATATGACGAGGTTATCTCGGCGCGTCGCGAAATTGTCGGGAATTTCTATGATTCTAGGTCTCGTCACGTTTTTCGCGGCAGCTATTTCGTTGGAGTTGTCAAATATGTAAGAATCTGAATCAGAAGAGCTGCTATCCGTTTTTGTATAGCCTGATTCGTCACTTTCATCGCTCGGCGTCTGAGGTGCCTCATCGCCGCTATTTGATGAGTGGTTTTTACGGTCGATTCGTACAGGCTTAGGAGTGCAAGTAAACAGGGATTCCTCCGAGTCGGACACTATTTTGCGCTCTATTGAGTACTCGAATATTTTCTCCTTCGTACACCCCGTCTGTTGTCGAAAGAATGTGAACCGGGTTGCGAGATAATGCGTCCGCGTTCGCGTTTATTTTCCCGGCTTTGTATTTTACTTCATATTCGTATTCGGCTAGCTTCAGTCGCCAACGGACTAACCTAGACGTGGGATCTTTAACTGAGTGCAACCATATTAAGGGTTTATGGTCGGTGACCAGATCGAATTTCCGCCCGTATACGTAAGGTCGGAAGTAGTTCACGCAATAAACTATCGCGAGCAGTTCTTTTTCTATGGTCGAATAATTCTTTTCGGCCGCGTTTAAAAGGCGAGAGGTATATGCGATGGATAGATCCTTACCTATGGGACCTTGGCTCAGAATGCCGCCGATCGCATGCCCTGAAGCGTCCGTCGTGACGACGAAGGGTTTTGTAAAATCTGGATATTGTAAGATAGGTTCTGTACACAGTGCTTCGCGGAGCTGCACGAATGCTAGTTCTTGCTCGTCTTTCCAAGCAAATGGTTCTTCCTTCTTTAGGAGGTTAGTTAAGGAACGTGCGATCTTTGAAAAGTTAGGGATGAATCGCCTGTAGTATCCCGCCAGATCAAGGAACTGTTTTATATTTTTCGCGTTTCGCGGTGTAGGGAATTCTTTAACTGCCTGTACCTTTGCGGGATCGGATTTTACTCCCTGATCGCTAATAATGTGCCCTAGATATCCGACCTCTTTCCGTAGGAACTCATACTTGTCTGGTTGGAGCTTTAGGTTTGCTCTCTTAAGTCTTTCGGCTAACTAATTGAACTTGACTTCGTGCTCCTTTAGTGAACTTGCGTATAATACGATGTCATCGAGATACACGAATAATTCACTACCTTGTAATCCAGATAGTACCTGGTCCATGAGTCTCTGAAATGTAGCGGGAATGTTCTTAAGACCGAATGGCATTCGATTGAACTCATAGTGCCCATGAGGGGTTGAAAAGGCCGTTTTGCCGGCGTGAGACTCGTGCATCGGTATCTGGTGGAAACCAGACGTGAGATCGAAGACGCTAAAATATTTCGCGCTGCCTAATTGATCTAAGATTTCGGTAATATTGGGGAGCGAATACGCGTCTCCTATCGTTTTCTCATTCAACGCGCGGTAATCGATAACCATACGCCATCTCTTATTGCCTTTGGAGTCCGCTTTTTTGGGTACGATCCATAGAGGCGAGTTGTATGGGGATTCGGAGGATTTAATTACGTCGTTCTCAAGTAATTCTTTTATTTGTTTTTCGATTTCTTCTTTATGAACAGGGGGGGAATCTATATTGTTTGGTATTGATAGGTTGTTCGTCGGAAGTTACAATCTTGTGCTTGATTACACTGGTAAAGCCTAACTTACTACCAGGTAAGTGGAATAAATCTTGATGCCTATCGATTAAACGCGAGACGTGATCTGATTCTTCGTTTAAATGACTTAGACGAAGCGAGTCGTTGATAATCTGTCTTTTTGCGTTTGTCGGTGCGAGATATCGGGGTAGCAGCAAATACTTTATTATTTTCTTTATTTCCAAGATTGGTATCCTCCAAGGAGAATTTCTCTATTTCCTGTAGCTCAACAGTTGGGATCGCGATAATGCAGGTCTTCTCGCTTGAATTAATAATTCCAGCGTACGCTATTCCGCTGCGATTAGTGACGACGTCTCCTAAGTAGACGTCCTCGTGTACGTGGATCCGCGGTATATAGCCCTCATTTACGTCGGGGTTACTCACGCGGAGTGGAATCATGGTACGCGTTTATCGCGTATATCGTGATATTTTCCTGACGTAGTCAAATGGGACTCTCAGTTCTTGTCAGATCACGCAATTTTCGGAAAAATTAATACACGAAGCGTCGCGCAAGAATTCCAAACCTAATATACCGTCTTGGGATATTGGGAAATTATTATTAACGACATGTAGTCTTCTCCCGAATCCTAGGTATTCAATGTCGGCTGTCCCAAGAGTTTCGATTTGCCCGTCCGTGATTTTGCTAAGGACTATTTTTGAATCGATGTTGATACGAATTTTGGGATCTATTCGGCATTGTTTCACGAGATTAGGCGCGGCGCCCGTGTCGATCATAAATTTCGCGCCCGGTAGAAGGCCTTCCGCAGATAAAGTCACCGTAGGCGCGTGTGAAAAGTCGGCAGGGCTTACGATTGCGATTCGCGTGGCTCTTTCTCTTGTTCCGTAATTATTGCTCTTATTGGACGATTCGTCTCGTGTTGCCTCCCCGCTCGAGGTTCCTCCTCCGCGGGCCTCGAGGGGCGATAAGCGTTTTCCTGACGCGAATTATTATATTCGCGCATTTCTCGGTTTTGTGCCGGATTTTTGCAATATCTACAAAATTTTTCGGATTTTTGCAATATCTACAAAATCGCGAGCCATTTTATTGGATTCGATTGGTAACGCGGTTTATTGGGACTCTGCGGTTCGTTTCGGTTTGTATACCTGACTTCTGTAGGGATATTGTTTCATGAACCCGAGAGCCTATAATGGTCCTAGTTAGGGTTTCTCGCGGCAGCTGCGGTGGGCCATCTGGCTGTTCTCCGATTTTTGCTCAGCTTAATGGGTGTCGAGTGAGCTAGTGGTCTTTCTGCACTATACATGTTTGTCTCGTAGCTCGGTTCATTACGGCGCGCGGGACTAAATCTCTCATTATCTAACGCTTGGCGTTTCGCGAGAATCTTTACGTGCGAGAAGGCTGCGAACGGATCAATATAGAGCTCTTTCGTCAGTTGTAACCGATAGCTGAGGGGTAAGCTGTCACAAAATGATCGTGCTGTCAACGCGTCTATTTCCGCCATACTGTCGTTGGTTAGTTCTCCCTCGCGACGTTCCGAATCTAGAATGGATGAACGGAGATCCTTGGCACGAGTGATATAATCAAGGATATGCTCATTGGGCTTGAGATAAATAATGCTTAGTTCGCCGCGATACTGATCGATTTTTGGGGAACCGAAAACTATCCATTTAGTAAATCAGCGAGTTGGGTTATTGTTTCACATATCTCGTCTTCCACTGCACATGCGGCAAAGTTGGTAAGAAGGAGGCGCGTTACATTCCTCTCAGAAGACGGTGGTAGTATACTTGGCTCCTCGACGCGCGGAAATATATTTACAATAAATTGCGAAAAGAGGCCGTCAAAATGCGGCACGGTTTCAAGAGCTTCGCGGAAAGAGAATCGCGGGCCTGAGTTTTCATGCAAGAAATGGTGAGGATTGTATATGGTGGATGTGTGGGCGTCGTAGAGTCACGATCCCATACGGTGATGGGGTGGCGAAAGAAGCGGTACGTGTTGTCCGGATATTTCTCCATTATTCGATTGTCCAATTTTATGCGTTAGGTTTATAGTTTCGCTTGATTTTTTTGTTTTGTTATCGCGCTCGGGAGCAAAACTTGTACGCTTATTCATCTCCATTTCTTTGATTAGAAGGTTTTCTCTAATTTTCTCGAGGTCGTGTTTAGAATTTTCCTTTTTTAACTTGAAGGCTTCTCGTTGTCATTGCAACAGTTCGGATTGCTCGCGCATTTGGGCTTCCTTTAACGATAATTGATTTTGTATTTTTCTATCTCTGCTTCGGTTAAACAGGACGCCGTTTTACCGCCTTTCTTGCGGGTTTCCATCGCCGCGAATTGTTTCGGTATCCCACCGCTGTCACCAAAAATGTGTTACGTCCCAGCGAATTCCGGCTGCGAGAAGGGGATTGCAGAACTCGAAAATTTTCGCGGGACATTCGCGAATTTCGGATCAAACGAACCGCGCGGTTCTTCCCAGAGATATCTGCGATCAAGGTTATTCGCGACGAATACGCGGTAAAAAGGGGAGAGAGTAAATCAACGAAGACGATGCATTTAAATAAATATTAAAATCGAACAGAAGAAGTGCCCGGAAAATTGAGCTGTCCGTTGTAGGCAGGATGAGTCAAAAGGGAAATCAGGATGCAGGCAAAAAAAAGTGTGAGTCATAAAAGTGAAACTCGGGATGCGTTGGAAAAGAGAAACTCAAGGGCTCGTCAAAAAAAAAAAAAAAGGGGCCTCGATATTAGGCAAGGAATGAATCATAGAAGTGAAATCGAAGGGTATGTCGTAAAAGTGAAACTCTATATTAAACAAAGAATGTTTTCCAAAAGTGAAACTAGTCGTACAGCAAAGGATGAATCATAAAAGTGAAACTCTAAGAGGAACAAAGGATGGGTCACGAAGTGAAATCGGCTCTCAAAAAAAAGGGTAGGTCATAAAAGTGAAACTCGAAACGCGTCCGAAAGAAGTTCGCTCGGAAAACTCCAGAACAGAGGTTTCAAAGTATTCTAAAATATCCACGATACGTTCAATCGTATTATGTTATAACAAACTCGATGTTACGGGACACGTATAATAAATGGATTACTCGCAAGAAATTCACGCATTTAGCGAAACAAATTGAGTGATTGGGGAATTTCTTCGGAGGTAAGCGATATATTTTTCCCGTAATGGTTAGTTAAAAACTCCACGTTGTCTTGGTTGCTCTCGAATTCGTCGAGTCGATTAGTACGCTGACACGCGAATCCAGGTCTGGCGTGGCTAATTTTACCGAAACAACTAGTACACACAATTTGACTCGGGATATCGTAGCCAATTTCAACGTATTGAAGGTCTCGCGGGACCCACTCGCGGAGCTTCTCTTGCGGCAAGCTGTAATAACAACGGCGCCATAGGGCCTTTTTAGTCGTGGCGTAGCATCGCCCGGATGTCCTAATACAGAAATACGCGAGAGTGGCTCTCGGTTGCTCGTCTACGAGCTCGAAGATTGCCCGGAGGTCGGGGATAGTTGACGGATGCATAAATATAATTTCCTACCTTGTGACAAGTGGGCGAGGTGTTGATGGAGCGGTCTGAAATTCCCTCTCTGGCTCATCGATATCCTGCCTTCCTGAGATCTTTGTCGTCGATATCGCTGAGTGGAGTCCTTGGGTGCTCGGCGTCTACCGGAATCAGCTTAGCTGGCCACTTGATGGGGATTATGCACTCGACACGTCGCGAGATCTCGAATATAGCGGTGTGATGAATAATTGTTCGTATTCCGGATCGTAATACGGTGTTACACCAATGTACCGCGATAGTCCAAGATTTACGGGTTCTAAGATTAACTCGCGGAATAGCTTACGTGCGCGTTTCTTTACTCCTCCACGTCTGGTTTTCGGCATTTGTTACTCTATTTAATTAACCACTGATCACTGGCTCTATTTAAGGCGTGTAGTTTCCAGAGGTCACGGTGTGCGATGGACCGCACTGCTGTATCTTGTGTTTGAACTGATTGTAATAACAGCGTGCAGCGGTCCGCACTGCTGGTATTGCATAGCAGATGTGAGTGTGTGCGTGTAAATGATTGAGTAAAGCCAGATAAAAAGGTGGTTTAACAGGTATATGTTTTAATACGATGTACATTAATACAACAATCGACCAGACGTTGTGAGTAGAGAAAAATTCTAGGATGCGTATTACTCGCGGATGCAAAAGGCTTAGCACGTGGATTAGGTAGGTGTGTAATTAAATGTAAAATTGATTCATGTAATACTATATGTATATTCTATAACTTGTACACTGTGATATAATATTCAACTTAGAATTAATATTATTTTAAATTATACTTAGGATTAAAAATGGAACTTTAAATTGGAATTAGAATTAGAGTTAGAATTAGAGTTAGAATTAGAGTTAGAATTAGAGTTAGAATTCGCGAGTGAGCTTGGTTACTCGATTGGAGACGTGGGAGAGACTTGTTGCTTTGTCG
>JBCEZY010000009.1:6681487-6692566 GCA_039654445.1 Cataglyphis savignyi | reverse complement strand
AAGACCGATAATAAAAAAGGGATATATATATATATATATATATATATATATATATATATATATATATATATTCCTTTTTATATATATCCCACATACATATATACATACAAATACATGTATATACGTACACACATACACATATACATACACACACATATATCCAATAGAAGTTACATTCTGATCGAAACGGCATCAACGAATTCTGCGAAAGCATAAATTGTTTGGAGATCTATTATGTGTAAAAAATATTTAATGCAAAATAGCCTCGTATGATGTAAAGAATCAAGTTTATTTAATAATGCATCTCTTTTTTTGCTTAATAAGAAACATTACCAAAAGACATCATTAAAAGATTGGTCAGCCTCACCGCATACACATGATGGAGAGTCAATAATTTTGTGTTTAAACAAACTTTCTGCTAAAGATGTGTGAGCGGATCTCAATCTATTTAAAGATATCTGATTTTTACGTTTTAAATCAAAATTTTGAAACCGGTTTACAATTTTGTCTAAAGAACCATTTAAAATAATAAGATCTTTTTGCAGAACCGCGATTCTCCGTCAAAGCAAAAAGATCTGAAAAAATGGTTTCTTTTCAAATTGCACATAAATCACTGGAATGTATTAAAAACTCAGTATCTATACCAGTCGTAATAGCTTCTTTGGCCGCTTTATACGCTCTTTCCTCTTACGGAAAAAACCCTCAAATATTGAGCTAAAAATTAAGTGTAAACACTCAATTTTGGAAGTTTACTTTCAAATTTGGATGTATACACTCAATTTTGAAAGTTTACTCTCAAATTTGGGTGTATACATTCAATTTTGGGAGTTTACTTTCAAATTTGGATGTATACATTCGAAATTTTGAGAGTTTACATTGAAGATTGAGTGTGTACACTAAAACATTGAGTGTTTATACTAAAAATTGAGTATGTATACACCAAAACATTGAGTATTCATACTCAAAATTGAGTGTGTACATCAAAACATCGAGTGTTTATACTCAAAATTATGTTTGTATACCTTAACATTGAGTGTTTATACTCAAAATTGAATGTGACATTAAACTTTTAAAAGTTTACTCTTAATACTTGAATATGACACTGAATAGATGAGTGTAAACTCTAAACCTTTGAGTGTTATTTACAAGACTGAGTATTCTCAAGAGTCAATTGAGTGTTAACTGAGTTATAATTTGTCTGGTAAAGTTAGTTGTGTAACATTAGACCAATTATAATGACCTCTCTGACTTTTGTTAAATTAATCTTAATTGTACTGAGGTTGGTCCGAAGCAAGGACTGAAACGTATACAAAATATTAAATTTAGAATTATTAAATTAAAATTTGCGTTTTTAATCTTACGCATGGCTCCCATTAGCTCGCTTATTATTATTATTTTGATTATTGTGAGTCTTTATCATTTATTTTAAATTAAATATTTTTTTTTTATAAACTTAAGGCCCTTAAGGAATCTGATCAGGAAAGTCAAAAAATGGCATAAAGAGCCAGGCGCGGTACGGACGCATAAGTTCAAAAAAATATAAGAATTATAATATTAACTTTTTGAAAGGATATGGTCGTGGAAGTATACAGGGTCGTCGATCGAGAGGATTCAATACGTTTATGTTAACTTTATAGCGTTTATTGCAAAGGAGAACTCTAGTTGGCGCACGACAAAAGATTACTGATCATCTGTCTTAATCTTTTCTTGATATACACATATATATATTGACCGCGCATTAATATTTGGCCCGCGTAATAATATCTGGCCGCGCAGTAATATAAAAATCTTATATTGTATCGCGCGAAAACATGAGAACACATTCCTATTAATCTCTTATTTTAACTTCAACAACTTTAAAACGCGAATTGTGGGAATTGTGAGGCGTTTTACGTTGGACAGACAAAGAGACAATTACACACGAGAATATCTAAAATAAAAATCATAAAATCAAAAAATTATAAAAATCACATTCGAAGAAATGCAACGAGTCGCTCGGTCCTGATTCGATCATAGAATTAACTTTGATCACGATTTTAATTGGGAAGAGGTTGAAATATTAGATGATGAAACACATTTGCACAAGCGACTGACTTCAGATGTTTTGCACATTAAGAGACAGAAAAGGAGCTAAATTTGGAGACAGTCACGGAATTTCTTCTTGAAGTTTATTTAACGATATTAGATAAACTTCCAAAAAATTGAACATTATTACATACCATCAATTCGTCGTTTTATTATTTAACTTTAAATACAAATTGCATCAGTTTATCTAATGACATCGTTACTGCATCTTTATTTATTAATTTTACTGTTTGAAAATTTCTCAGCAATGTTTTCTCATAAAAATTCTATTTCTATTTTATTTTTCCGTTTTGACTATTTTACATGTGAGATTTTATCATTGCCAACAACACTTTATATTTTATTTATTTACCTTTTTATATTATATTTGACTATCTTTGTTACTTCTCGATAAAAATTAATTAGGGAGAACCGTTTTATATATTTATCACTTTATTTATTGTGTTTAACTATCTTGATATAACTGGTTTTTTACCGTACTCGAGGACCTTATTTTTATAATTTTGCATTGTTATTTGTCATAGTCGGCGATGTTTTTGTATATTTTGCTTTACCTAATGATAAATTTCACATTATTCCGCTGTTGTTCAGTGCGTTTAATCATCCGATCTGATTACGTTAATACGTTCGACTTGTGCGCTACTACCTATATTTGTAAGTTGCAACAGAATTTTATACAGATCTTCTCTCTCGTCACTTTGACAGAAGCTGATTCTTGTTTTACAGACGAAACTATTATTTACTTACCACCATGTATATCGAGGCCTTCCATCCCGGTTTCACGTGAATACCTGGGAGATTTATTGTGATGATCACGGATGACCGGAGAGAATTCATCTATCGAGACTCACTCTAAATTTGCGCCGTTTCTACACGAATGTTATATTATCCGACTTTTGTTATTGTTATTTATATTTTACGCGTTGAGGATGGCCAAAAGAAGAACCGAAACGTCCGCGTTTTAAAGATAATATTCGCGTTTTAAAGTTAACATTGTAATTCTTATATTCCTTTGAATTTATGCGCCCTTAGTATCGCGCTTGGCTCGCGCTTATATCATTTTTTGACTTTCTTGATTATTTTCTCTTTTGTTTTAGATGCTGCAATCGACGAAAAATTATCTTGAGCAAGAATAGAAAAAAGATTAGATGAATTATTCGATTGCAATTTATATAAAGCGGGGAAATTTGATAAGTTGCGTGACGGAGTTTTCAATTGTATATTCATAACTTCAGCTGCACCAGAAGATTGGTCAAAAATAGATGAACCATGAATAATAATTTTCTTAGCAGTATTGTAATCAATATTTTGTAAGGCCATTAATTGGCCATTAATAAGGCCAAATCTTGTTGTCTTCTTTTTTACAATTTCAGGGCATTTTCTTGATAAGAAGCGGTGATTTTCTTTACAATTTATGCAACATCGAACATTTGAACTTAAATTTGCTTCATTATGTTAGTCCAAACCACATGCTAGACAGCAGAATTCTTACAAAACTTGATCGAATGATTTAATTGATCACAATTAAAACATTGTCTAATATTTAGAACGTAAAGTATCATATTAAGACGTGTTTTTCAAAGAAAAACATGAGAAGGAATACTGGAAGATCTAAGACTGAGTTTGATTGCTGAAGAATCAACATGCTTGAATGCACCTGTTAAGATTGTTTTACGCGCTTTTGATCACGTCCTATAAAATAATCCAATCGCAATGCAACACGAGAAATCGGCACGATAGTACTTGCGTATATATATGTTGTCTGGGATAAGCTTACGCCCGGGCCGGTTCCTTCTTCTTGCACTCGAGATATGAGTGTATTGGTTCACGAGTTTATATTGTATAAATCTGTATTAAAGTGAATTAAACCTAGAAGACATAAAAAATTTTTATACATTTAATCTAAAATTCCTGCACAACGATCCACAGAGTTTTCTCAACATCACCATCCACATTTCTCCTGACTTTCAAACAGTAAATATCTTTTTTATCGAAGATTAAATTGGCGTTGCTATTTCTAAGTTTTTCCCAAAGTTCATTATTAGAAATATCAGAAAGCACACCTTTTATAAAGACTTTGCGGTACATCAAAAAACCAAGGAATGTAAATTGAATATCTGGATTTTTGAATAAATTTATTGAAAACAGCATTGCATCACTTCTATTGCTAAATGTAATCGATCATTTTTTTCTGTTTATACCTTTAATTAAAGAAAAATTGACTCATATTACTCATATTAGTGATCTTGCCACTTCAATGTTTACAGGTGGTTTTGATGAAATATCATCATTATTAATTTCCTTTTATGTTAAAATACCTTTGTAAAATCCAGGATCAAATTTAACATATTTTATTATTTTAGGTATCTAATAAAAGCGTGAGAGAAGGAGAAGGAACGTTCTCAGGAGATATTGATTCCTTGTTAGTCTGTGATGTCGATTGATTAGTAGTTTGAGCCATTTTCTTCAAAGCGGGAGAAGGTTTATTAACAGCAAATCTTTTCTTTCTTTGATAAAGAATTATTGGAGGCTGTTGAATCCACCTCCATGAATTGGTTGTTCGAATCACATTTGTCAGACTAAGGCTCATATTAATAGTCTGTTCTTACATTTAAGATTTTCTCAAGTATGATCTTAAGATGCTGTGTGACCATTTCATTGGTTGAATGGAGTCTTAAATCGACTTAAGATCAGATTTAAGACGATCTTAAATATAAGAACGGACTATGAATAAGAGCCCAAGATTCCTCGTTCGCCATAAAGCGAAAACAAAAAAATAAAAAAAATTGCCATACTTTCTCTAATCTTATCACCTCAAGCGAATAAAATTATATGTACAGAACAAATTCACAAAATTAAATGAAAGATGTTTAAATCAAATTATGCAGCGAATAATACCTTATTTATCCTTTTTTTAAATACTCAGGTAAAAAGATTGATTATACGTTAAAAAGCTGCGCCATATCCCATGTTCTGTGCTGGGAGTTAGCATAAAAAAAATGCTATTTATGAAAAAAATAGAACAACGAGGAGAGTGTCATATTATTTTTGTGATTTTTAGCAGTGCACTTTGCAATGTAACGTATGAGTTTTTTTTAACCATATTATGGGTATAGTACTCATGGGGGTTGATTGTGTATTTTAAAACGATGTGAAAATTGCAAAAGTGAGATAATTCACAGAGTATTTGCAATTTTATTTGTTGAAATCTAGTAAATCTGTTCATTTTTGTAATTTTTATTTTGTTTCACAAATATACAATCGACCTCCAGATCTATTTATATAGAAAAAGTATATGTGAAAATAGGGAATTCAAAGGTGATTCTATGAAAATATAATTGGTGTTAAAAACTCAAAAACATTTCCTTAAACAAATTCATAAAAAATTTTTTACCAATTTTTTTTGGTCAAAATTTTTTTTTAAACAGTTGTTTTATTGATCTCCACAACATATGTTTTTTCATCAAAATGGGTTCAGATTTCCAAGAAGAATAAAAATCTCTTTATCTAACTTTCCCTCTCTATAACTTCTATAAAAATGCAATTTCAAGATTTGGGGTATTATATACCACATGAATATCTTATGACACTATTTTGGGCATGATATGTGCGAGAGTAGATTTATTCGGCTTCATCCTTTGTATCATATTTATTATGATAATGACAAAATCACAATCAATTTAGATAATCTCAGACAAAACATTTAAAAATAACAAACTGGGCATAAAAATTGCTCAAAAATCTTTAATTTGACTCGGGTTCTCAATCGCTAACGCTGAATTAACATTGAATTTATACTCTTTTGACTAGGATGTTAATCAAGTACCAAATGTGAAAGGCAAAAGGATTCACATAAATCAAGTACTCCGAACGTGGGAGCAAACAAAAAATTTATGTTAATTAAACATTCTAAAACATTCATTCACGACTTCGTTGTTGATCCTAACTAATTAAGAACGGAAATTTACATACATCTACGTGGCACTCTCTTTATGCGCAGGACCAAGCATACGCACAAGAGACGCGGTAGCGTCTCGCTAAGTATATCCTTCATTTTTTTGTTTACTGTCAGACGTTACTGCGTATCATTTACCGGATAAACATACACATGAATCGGGCGCGTGTTATTGATAGAAATTAGCGCCACAAATTATATTTTTTATATATTGCTAAATAATTCTTAAATTATACGTATAACTTAGGCATATACAGGGTGTTTAATTTTAATTTCCCCAGGCAAATATTTCGGAAAATAAGGAAAATTCGACGAAATGTTTCAGACAAAAATTGTATAGTTTCTAGAGGGACATAAGATGGTGCCATTAGTTTGATTTTGAAAAGTCACATGAAGATTATGTAAAGGTCATTTTGAATGTCTTAAATGAAACATCTTATATATTTTTGCATATTCTGGTAACTTACTTTGAGAGCTTTCCAAAACACTATAATTAAACATTTTTTCCTCAAGTACTTTTCGAGTTATAAGGTTTGAAACTTATAGTATACTACCGTCATTAGCGTTACCCAAAATGTACCAAGTGGAGGTTGCCTGGTCGGATTTACATCTCTTGTGTGTGTGTGTGTGTGTGTGTGTGTGTGTGTGTGTGTGTGTGTGTGTGTGTGTGTGTGCGCGTGTGTGTGTGCGCGTGCGCAAGTGCGTATATGTGAGTGTGTGTGTGTGTGCATGTGTTTTTATAAAAATTGTTCAAAAGTACTACCATTCTGATGGTACATAAATGTAATCTCTTTTTGAAAGCCTCAATGGTTTTCCTTAACATGATTTCCGGTATATTTCTGCATGCTTGTGTTATGCTCTCTTTCATATCTTCTAGTGTCATGGGTATTGTCTAATACATCTTTTAGATATCTCCACAAAAAAATCTGATGTTAAATCAGATCTGGGTGGCCAAGCTACATAACCATTTCGTCCAATCGAACGCTGTTCATATGTTGCATTCAAAAAATTTGTTACGATGCGCGCAAAATGTGATGGAGCGCCATCCTGTTGTATCCACATATGTTGGATCGTATCGAGATTTACTCTAACATTTCTGGCAATTTATTTTGCAACATATTTAAATATGTTATGGCTGTAACATTGCCATCAAAAAAATAAAGTCCTATAATGTGATTATCCAAAATACCACACCATACGTTAACTTTTCATCGATACTGATTGTCAATATAATCAAGTCCAATAAGGGTTGTTTTCAGAATAATAATGGCTATTATGCCGATTAATTCCACCATTATTTTTAAATGTAGTCTCACCACTAAACATTACTCAATGAAAAAAAAAATGGGATGACAATGAATTTGATCTAAAGCCCATTTGCAAAATCTCACACGAGAAACCTCATCATTATCTGAAAGTTGTTGATGAATTGAAATATGGTAAGAATGATAATAGTTAGCACGTAAAATTCTATTCACTGTAACAGGAGACACATTTAATTCACGACTGATTTATCATTAGCTGATATGAGGATTCATAATTACCATTCCTAAAATCGTTACATTAATAACATCATCATCATTATCTCGTAATTTTTTGGAACGTTTTCGTGTCACATTTCCAGTGCGGACTCTACATAATAATTGCAAAATAGTTTTGTGATCAGGGTGTCTTCTATCCGGATATTGATCTCGATATTGACGAGTTGCTTCTCTAGCATTGTTACCAGCAACGCCATAAATACTAATAATGTCGATTTCTGATGGCGAATAATCTCTTAATAATAATAAGTTAAGCAAACTAATTAAATATGAACTAAATGTTCATAAAAGAAAATGAACTGAAATAAGGTTTTATCATCAAAATCAAGCAAATTTTGTACGAAAGCTCTCCTTTTAGATATCATCTACATAAACATCTGGTTCATAAATCACAAATTTTGTACGAAAGATCAATATGTTGTAACCTTTGATAGTACTATCTCAGATTGTAGCTTCCCAAATCGCCTGATTTAAAATCACCAGATGTTTATGTAGATGATATCTGAATGATGAGCTTTTGTACAAAATTTGCTTGATTCTGATGATAAAACCTTATTTCAGTTCATTTTCTTTTACACACACACGCACACATAACAGATGTAAATCCACCAGGCAACCTCCATGTAATACATCTTGGGTAACGCTCATATCAGCGAAATTATGAGTTTCAAACTTTATAACTCGAAAAGTACTTAATGAAGAAATATTTAATTATAGTGTTTTGGAAAACTCTCAAAGCTACCAGAATATGCAAAAATATATAGGGTCCATTTAAGAAATTTAAAATGACCTTCATGTGACTCTTCAAGGTCAAACGGATGGCACTATCTTATGTCCCCCTAGAAGCTATACTTTTGTCTAAAACATTTCGTCGAATTTTCCTTATTTTTCGAAATATTTGCTTGGGGAAATTAAAATAAAACATCCTGTATATGTTAGAGATTTTCTAGACAAAATTGAGCAAATTTAGCATTTAAAATCTGATATAAAAAATATATTTCTTTTCATTTAAAAAAAAAAAGTTTTACTTTATATGATTTTGAAAAATGATTATAGTTAAAATTTATGATTTCGACATGGACTTTTTCTTTTTTCAAATCCTCTATAAATTTTATTTGAAATATTTTTATCCTTTAGCTCAGTTTTTGAGATATATTTTATTGGATTGTTTAAAACGAAATACTCTGTCTATACACAAGATATTTCAAAAACGGAGAGCAATTACTCGGAAGATGGGGGATGATTGGGAACTCAAAAATAAAAAAAATATTAGTATGAACATAAATAGGAACATTCGGAAATGTTTTCAACCGTCATTTTTATGTGTATAATTTTAAATAGCTTTGGCTTTCGAATTTTTTTGCCAAAATTGAAAGAAAAAATGGTTTCGTATTTATTTATTTTTTTTTACTTTATTTGTTTTTTTTATTATAGTTTTTTTTTATCTTAAGTGGTGCTAAAGCAGCCTACAATTTTTATTGGATTTTAATTATGTTATCAAATTTATAAAAATCATCTCTTTTTTTAATTCTGAGAAAAAAAAATGTAGAAGCAAAACAATTTGAATTTCAATATAAAAACGGTGATAACACGAAAACATATTTCTGGACCTATGTTCATACCATACTTTTTTCTGTTTTTAGAGTCCCCAATCACTTCTCGAGTGATTGACTTCCACTTTTTTTAAAACATCCTGCATATGTATATATAAAAAAATGCTGTTTGAAAGTGATTCACACTATTATATAAAGTTAAATGTTTTTAAATATCAACAAAATTATTATTAATATTAATAATTATTAATTTATTATTTTTCCATTAATCGAAAGTAAAGATTCAAAGTTTAATATACAAAGTCATCTTTGGTCGCTACAAGTATACATTTTTTCTCTTTCTTTTCCAAAATAGAATTAAATTAATAATAAATATATAAAGTCGCACATTAGTGCACTTATAAAAACAAGCTTAAAAATCGCTAAAAAATGACAATCTTTTATATATACATCTATATATGTTTATATATATATATATATATATATATATATATATATATATATATGTATGTATGTATGTATATATGTATGTATGTATATATGTATGTATGTATATATATATATTTATTGATTTATTTATTTATACAGGGTATCACACAACTTCCGTACAATATTTTATTAGCGTGTTTTAGAGGTAAAATAGAGTCAAAAAATCCAATACAAAAACTTTTTTGCAATAGTTTTTGAGTTATAAACGATCAAAGTTTGCTAATGATATTGTGTAAAACTCGCGCGGTTAGGCCCGTAATTACACTTACACGGATATCGACCTGTCATCTGTTATTGATTTTTATTCATGCCAGGTGATATTGATTTTATTGCACAGCTGATTTTATTAATGGTTTTTTTTATGTATGTGTGTATTACACCTACATCGTATGTTATAGCAATAGGCGAATATTACTAAATTATAAATCTTATATGGAAAACATTTAATTCTTGGATAATGTAATTAAATAATTAAATAATAATTAGTTATTAATAATAAATGTTGTTAATAATAAATGAAATTAATAAGAGATGGTCCAATTAATTGACTCCGATAGATTTCTTCTTTTGGGGACATCTTAAACAATATGTTTACCAACAAAAAGAAATCCGAAATGAAGAGAAATTACATAATCGCATCATTGAAGGATTAGCAACATTCACGGAAGAAATGATAAGACAATCCAGTTGTAATTTATTAAGACGTGTACAGACAATTATATATACATATGGAAGGAGACCATTTCGAACATTTCCTTTAATAGTAAAAAAATAATAACTGGATGTGTTTTTCCACAAATTAATTTATTATTATTGTTCTTAAAATCTTTATGTTTTGAAAAAATAAAATGATTCATTAAAACCTCGCAATTATCATTACATCATTATTATTATTATTATTATTATTTATTTATGTATTTTTTAATTTTTATTGAAATATTTTTATTAATATTTCTATTGATAATAAGTATTTATATTGTTATTAATAATTTCATTTATTAGTAGCAACATTTATTATTAATAACTTACTATTTAATTAAATTATTCAAGAATTAAATGTTTTCCGTATAAGATTTATAATTTATTAATATTTGCCTATCGTTATAATGTACGATATAGGTGTAAGATATAGATAAATACATAGATAAATACATAGATAAATACAGGAATACATAAGGGATACATAAAGGAACCGACTAATAAAATCAGCTGTGCAATAAAATCAATATCATCTAACTTGAAAAAAATCAATAACAGATGACAGATCGGTACGCGTGTAAGCGTAATTACGGGGCTGAGTACGCGAGTTTTATTGGTAAACTTTGATCGCTTATAATTTAAATACTATTGCAGCCTCAACATTTTTGTATTAGAATTTTTTACTCTATTTTACCTCTAAAACGCGTTAATAAAATATTGTACGGAAATTGTGAGACACTCTGTATATATATATATA
>JBCEZY010000009.1:6657818-6668839 GCA_039654445.1 Cataglyphis savignyi | reverse complement strand
ATATATACACACACATACAGAGTGGATCAGTAACTCTTGCCACCTTAAATGTCTTCGAGTCTAGAACAGTTACGAAAAATTTTTTCCTGCAAAAATTTTATAGTTTCAAAGGGACCATTGAATGATGGTAACACAGTTATCGGGGTGACGGCGTTTCGAAGATCTCAAGGTCAATTCCATTTTTTTAAATGGAACAACTATTTTTTGTGTAATTCGATAGAGAAGCGTTAAAAAACGTTAGTTAAGTAAATTACAAGACTGTCGATTAATATGTTAATCATAAAAAATTTATAAAAAAATAGTCAAGGGGTAATACTTATGTAGAATTTTCAAAAAATCGTATTCTTTTTTTTGTAATACACTTTAAGATCTTAAAAATGAAATGCAAGTGGTTTTATAGCAGTGGTTTTATAGCAATAAAAAATTTTTTCCCAAAGTTATAGGCACCCGCGCCGAACACACAGTGCTGCTAGTGTGCACGCGGAACTTCGAAACATTTAGGGTTTATAGGGTATATTTTTACTTGCAAGTATCTGTGACAATTCTAAGCTTTTCAATAAAGCTTTCCAATATAGATATATATTGGAAAGCTTTATTGAAATAGATCGAGTACTCTATTTCTTTAAGATGTATTAATATAACTTTCACTACAGCTGTTGAAAAGACGTGAATCCGACGAAAAATATCAACATTTGAAACTTTAAACGCGTTTTTCTCAAAATAGCATTTTTAAAATTGGCTAGCAGTAGAACTCAAACAATTTTTAACCGATTTAAATTTTAACAATACCTAAAAAATTAAATTTTCTACAAAAATACGGAGGTTTTTTTTGATAAGTTAAAAAATTTTTGAGTTACAGCTGATTTTACTCGACTTTTTTTCGTAAAAAATGGATTTCTTTTTAACTCTGCCACTTGATCAAAAATCAATATTTTAAAAAACGGCTACGTATTTCTCTAGGTATTGGAGTAAAAAAAATGAAGAAAATTGTTTTTTTGTGCTAGACCAAAAATTACTGCATTTATGCTGCTAGCCGCGGACCACCTTGCCAAACGACTGTCTCCTTCACGCTACTGCAGTGCCACCATTTTATAAAATTTAATTATGAAAAAATTATTTTTTGTACTTTTTGACGTGCCTAATAAAATTATCAAACTCATTTTTTAATAGCACAATTCAGGAAATAAAAAAAAAATCCCAAAAATAGACCTCTTTTTCAATTGATTACATAAGTATTAGCCCTTAAATTAATATTAATAACATATTAATATTAATATTAATAAAAATCACCACTTGATCCTTTTGAAACTATAAAACTTTTGTAGGAAAAAATTTTTCGTAACTGTTTTAGACTCAAAAATATTTAAGATGGCAAGAGTTATTGGTCCATTCTGTATATATATATATATATATATATATATATATATATATGATCACTAACCATTGAGCAATAATTGCGTAACACAGCATACGCTATATTTAACGTATAACATTTTTTATGTAGAAAATATATCTATAGAAATTCGAAATGATGATATATAACAACAATTGAGCGTTTCCCACAACATTATCGAAAAATTATTTGTGCATTTTGTTATGCATTTTATTGATGTATCTAATTATATATATAATGCTACGGAAGAAGCAAACTCATGAAACATCATTTATTCAAGTATATATACATATATCATATGATGTTATGCAAAAGCGTAATTTGCGCATATCTTAGAATTATTGTATATATATTTTGTAAAGTTGTTTAATTATAAACGAGCAAGTGTTGTAAAAAATTATAATAAATATTTATTTTTAAATATATATATAAATGTAATAATTGATACTGTGATTTAAAATGTTTGCTGCTGAGATACTTAAAAAATATAATCATTTTGCAATATTACATATGTATGAAGCATATATATAAAGAAATATAACATTCGTTACATGGTTGAAAAACAGAACGTGAAATCGATACATTGAATAGAAATCGATGTCAAGTACTTTTTACTAAAAATAATATTACAACTACGCTTAATAGCATAAAAACTAACAAAATTAATTTGCTTTTATTTTTAATTTTCAATTCTTTTTTTAAGTTCGGAAATTGGTTGCTCTCAAATAACTAATTACATATATTTAATAGGCAAAAAATGTAAAAAAGTTGATGATCTTACTTTGTTTCTTGAAATATTCATAACCGATGCAACCAGGCGTGAGAAAACAAGCGAATAGGAGCAATGCGATCAGGATGATTCCTACTCCTATCACGATTACAATTAGCAGGCCCAACGGGCCAAAAAAATCTTCGTACAACATTCACTGGAATACATTGAAATTTGAATTTGAAATTATTTATATTGATGGTATTACACACGTATAAACACATAAAAACAATATGACGAGAAACATAATGGCAATTAATAATCTGAGTTACTTATGTGAGGACTCGCATAATATAATATAGAAATATACATATATTTCTTGCATTTATTTTAATTATTTTAACAAAGTAATATTTTTTATATACTTTTAATCATTATTTTTTCGATATCTTGAAAAAATATTAATTGATATTATATAAGAGAGCGAGAACATTTGACTCCGTTAATGAAAACAGTCGGTTACTCACATTCAAAGATCTTATATATCCTTTGTCGCACATCTGCCAATTGTGGTTTCTTCCGATGTAATAACGTGAAAAATAAATCGTATTAACATACATACATCGGCGGCAGAAACACTTGTGTCACCAATAATTCACCGCTATGTCCAAATAAAAGTGAGCAAAACAAATGATAACGCGCAATGATAAGGAAGCACCATCAAAACTTATTAGAATAGCTATTTGTTTTTTTTTCCATTGAACAATTTCAATCTAAAAATATTAGAGCATATTTTGACATTAATTAAAAGAAAATATTTTAATTGTTTTCGAGAAAAGAGAACATATAGATTATTTCCTTGATAATTAATTTTTATATATATTTGATCAAAATTTGTCTAAACGCTAAATATTATGTGACACAAAATAAGTTTAATCTCATTTATAAATATAAAGTGATTATTGCGAGTTAGTTTTTTGTATTATCATAGATTGCTGAGTATCACGGACTTACTGCGTAGATCAGCGTCATGAAGATAATATGTACATGAAGGAATAATAAGTTTTATACACGGAAAGACAAAGTCGCAATGCGAGGATTAAAAGCGTTAAGATCTATATAGCAACGACTAACTGTGTTGAAATATATACTTAATATAAAAATAAATATAAATGTTCACAGATCGTTTTGTCTTTTTCATATTATATATAACATAGATGATAATTTCGATGATCATTATTAGCATGCCGGCATATTTGAAATATTTAACAATGTGATTCGCGAGATTTATCATATTTGCTTTTTAAGAAATCTTACAAACCTTACGTCGCGAATTGCATCGTTAACCTTGCATGTATATATAGGGTGTCTCACAATTTTCATACAATATTTTAATAGTTTATTCTAGAGGTAAAATGGAATATAAAATTCTAATATAAAAATATCGAGCTACAATAGTTTTTTAAGTTATAATTTTTCTTAAATATAACAATTAATCAACTATTTAAATTGTTATTTAAGAAAAAACTATTATTATATTTTGCATAACATTTATAACTCATTATTATTAGCTGATTGCTGCAAAAATCAATAACAGATGATAGATCTGTACACGTGTATAGTTATACATCTGAACATACATGTTCTATACAATAACATTAACAAATTTTTATTGCTTATAACTCAAAAATTATGGCAGTCTCGATATTTTTGTATTAGAATTTTTGACTTTATTTTATCTTTAAAATATACTATTAAAGTATTGCATAAAAGTTGTGAGACATTCTATATATAATATTAATATTTCTAGGTTTTCTTGTATAGAATAATCTGGTAATTCATCCTAATTCTCGACTCACGATCAATGTCACTTGTGCGATTACAATGTAAACGATTATTCCGAATTCAATTATTAGTTACTCTTTCGTATCCATTGCGAATATCGATCTGCTATTTATTCACATTGAAACCCAAAATGATTAACAAATTGCGCTTTGAATTTGCACTCACAAATACGAATTCGCATTTATTCTCGATCTCGTAGCCGATTAACTGATTTAACGTTCTACTTTACTTCGTAAGCGTGTATACTACATTCTCATACGTAGCCGTTCGCGTTTCTAACCTGGCAAACAAATGTATGTATGACAACGGCATCCCCCCTGCAAGCTTCTTATCTTGCCGGTAGTTCGCGAATAGATGAGTAATGCATTGGCGGCTTCAATCAGGGATTTATATCTGCATTCTTAATACCAGAAATGTAATAAATTACTCAATTTTTCTATACAGCAATCATCAATTTATTTTAATAAAAAATTTTTGTTTGTTCATATTTTATTCACCTCTTTTGAGTTAAAAATTTTTCATACATATTTAAAAAAGGAACAGAGAAAAAGAGAGAGAGAGAGAAAGAATATAGTATATAAAGAAAATTTTATAATAAAAAGTACATATAAAATACAACACCTTTTTCAACATTTTATTGTAAACCTAGAATATAACAATATTATATTATTACTAAAAAAATTGTAAAATTGTTGATTAATAAAAAATATAATATACACACTAATTCTAATAAAAAGTGACACACAATACATATTGTAAAAATTCGTTGCCAATAAAAAAATTTGTCAAAATTACAATCACCAAGTGTTATTATGAAACCCGCATATTTTTTACAATAATTTATTGTTATATTTACATTAACAACTTATAGTATACTATTACTTTTATTTCATTATTGTGAATTACAGTTAATTTGGCAAATGATATAAATAAGAATAAACCGAAGAAAAAAATCTATATGAATAATCCATTCTTTAAGTTAAATTTTACTTTTTTTTCAGTAATAATGAAATTGTAATATACAGGGTGTCCCATAATTCGCTGATCATCTCTCGGATGCATATAAAGCATGTTAAACTTCATAGAAAAGTTCTCTATTGTTTTGTGATTTTCACGACAATTAATGAGAAATTAATGAAAAAAGGTAGGCCAATCTGCGTCTTGCACAAGCGCGTGACGAGAAGAGACGTCCTACTGTAATATGATACTAGGCGCGCGGCAAAGCGGTGTGAGGAACTCTCTATGAAGGCTACGTACGAGCGTGTAAAACACTTCTTACCGTTTCACCGCGCGCCTAATATCGCATTATAGTAAGATGTCTCTTCTCGTTGCGCGCTTGTGTAAGGCGCGGATTGGCCAATGTTTTTTAATGAATATCTTAATAATTATTAGAAAAATCATAAAATAGTAAAGGACTTTCCTATTCATTTTGATATCCTTTATATGCACACAACGGATGATCCGCGAATTATGGGACAGCCTGTATATTTATTTTAAATATGTATATAGGTAAATTTTCAATATAGGGGCGATTTCAAAAAATTCTTTGAAACTCATATCAATTTTATGTATTTTGAGGTTATTGATGTTTCGTCATAGACGAATCCGTTGAAAAAAATCGTCTCTGCAGAGGCCTTTTGTAGCACTCATCAATTCACAATGACACGCACTATAGAAGTTGTTTAGATTACATATCGCTTCCTCCAGTTCCTATTACAACTGTCTAAAAATTTCGGTAAGATTGCACTATCTAGTTCGCAGAGTTATGTACAATGTGCATTATTTATGAAATAGCCCATGTAGATATTTCTAAATATTGGAATTTGACATTGTTATCTTAATTTTTTTTATAAGGCACATAGAGTAAAAATAAAAACATTTTCCTAATATATTTGAGATCCAAGCTACTGATTAAGAAATTGATTAACCATTACTAAGATCTAATAATCTAAAGTACTCGCGATTGAACTCGTCTTAGGGTATAGATGTACGATAGTACGAACGGCCTGTCTGCTTGTGTTGCGCGTTTTAGCGCTATACAGTACTGTATGTCTTTTAATACAGAAGGTAGCTAAAGTCATATAAGAATCACTGCCATTTTTTCAAATAGGTTTATAGTTTCTTAAAATAACACACACACATACATAGACATCCAGTGCGTGCGTGTGTGTGAATGCGATGTGTATATTTGTGTATATTTATGTAGGATATCCCATTTAACTCGAGCATCGTAAATATCTCATTTGTTTTTAATGAAATATTTAAAAAATTTTAAAGAAAAACGATATTTGTTTGGAAGCAGTAAATATTATGATAAGCAAATTCTTTTTTTAAGTCTTATTTTTCGAGATTTCAAGATTATCTATATTTAAAAAAAAAATTATATGTTTTTATCATCCCATTGTATTAGTTGAGATAAAAACTAATCCAATGATCTATAATGCATCTATAATCTATAGTATAGTACACCTGTAATATACTTATAGTGGAACCTCAAAATAATATACTGTATGGGGCCCTGGATCGCTATATACTGCCCTCTCATCAAATTCAAGGCCGTAACAGCCGCGTACGTTACACGAAAACGTCTTTTTAAGTATATAGTCAAAAGAGGACAACGCCCACAGATCTATACGTTACTGCATAGTTTAATCGTTATCCCCACTGCTACTCGGGAGTAGCTTAATATATATAGAAGGGATGCTGTCTACTATTTTGAGGTGCATTATTTCAAGATTCCACTAAAAATATTGCTACGTCAGTATGACGTAATATTTATCTCACAATCATTTTACATCAATATAACATATAATTGTGTATTTATAATGTTATATATTAAAATTAAATTAAATTCTAATTAATTTAGTTAATTATAAGCTAATTATTAATTAATTGCAATTTTATTGATATTATGATTTTATTATTATCCTAATAAATACTAAATTATTATCCTAGTAAATAATAAATTATTATAGTAATATAACATGGAAATGATAAACAATATAACAAAAGTTATATTGTTTTATGTTACATATTATGTAACATAAAAAATATGTAACATAAAACAAATTATGCTTTCAGTAAATATAAATAATACAATCTATAATGAACATTTTATTACAAATGATCATTTTTTCATTTTGTCCAGAGGCTCAGAACTCGGAAGACATATTTAAAATCAATACCAATATCTTTTATATTACCTTTGTCCATAAAAATTACTAAAAAAAATCAATGCAAAATCAGAAAAATAAATAATAAAAATAAGAAAAATGAGGTAAATAATGTGGACAAAATAACAAAGTTCAGGAAAAAAATTTTACAAATATTCACATTTTAGATAGAAAGTACAATAGATAGACCAAAATATAGGTGATTCACATATTAATATCAAAGATAATGAAAATAGAGAAATAATGAAAATATCGGAAATGTGCATACGATAATTGATATGTAAAAAAGAAGTTAAATATATAATCTATATAATATATAATATATAATAAATATATAATATATAATCTAAACAGTAACATCAATCTAAAAACATGTGATTTAGAAATGGCTGTAACAGGAGAATTATGCGTAACATATTTTCATCAATACATGAACTGCAAATTGAAAAGAATCTGTGATAGTTCAAACTTGAAAGTTACGATATATAAAGAATTCACCAACCAAAATACCAATCTACTAAAATAAATTTACGCCATAAAAATTTTTTATCATACTCCGTAGGAGAAATATTAAAATAATATATTTCTCTACAATAGCTTTTAACAAATTTAAAAAAGAAGATACATTCATATGCATGAAATGTGTGCTTCATCTTATAAAAGAATTTTTTTATTGGTTCTTTTATATAACTATACTTTCATCACTTTGTGTATATTTGTTGCATGTTATAGATAAATATAAATAAGAACCTTCTAGAATTGTATATAAATATTTTAATGGTTTATCTTTTACAGTATTAAAAATAATAATTAATAAATAATAAAAAAAAATTTAAGAAGGGCCATAATATATGGATGTAATAAAAAATCTTGCTTTAACATTGTATTATTATTCTCCTGAAACATACTATTACTCAGTCAGTCAGTTAATCTTTCCTCTTCTAAATTATATCTACATTTAATATTTTATTTAAAAATTATATTTGTTTATCCATATTTTCATGATAATAATACTAACAGTAATCATTGTCATGTTTTTTATAAGAATTTATTAAAATTCTTGCAATTGTATTGTCTTAATAATATATTAAGATAATATTTATTTATTATAGAAATTCTGGCAATAAACATATATTAAGAGTATAAATATTATTTATTTTTATATATTTTAGAAGTATATTTCATCCCATTTTTCAGCTATGAAAAATTGGACATTGTCAGTTAACGCACAACCAGATTTTCAATTTTGTATTAAATCTTTGCATTAAGCAAGTTAAGTTTTGAAGATCATGATTGCAGTTTAATATTTGATAGTATACCTATTCGTAAGTAAGTTATATGGAATGCAAAATCTTAAAAACATATATTACTGTGACAAAACATATACCGTGATTATGGAAGAATTTAAAGGAATCTGATACTATAACAACAAAAGAATTATGCAGAGATTTTTATCCTAGTTGAATTTAAAAGAAAGTAGAAGTGGCTTATTAATTATTTTAATAAATAAAATAATAGCAATTACGCAGGCAAAATTAATAGAAACGGCAATATTTTAGCAAATAAAGTTTAAAAATTTGAGGCGTTATATGATAACGAATATTTCTACATTAGAAAAATCAAATAAACAAATATTTTTATATTAGAAAAATATAATTAAATTGCAATTTTCAAGTAGATTTAGTGATATTAAGAATTATTTTAAACATCCACATAGAGATTACATTTATGCTATTTTCGTGTCATATTTTAAAGGTTACACGAAATACACTTGTCAATTCAAAAATAATAATAAATGATAAGGATGGATAGATATAAAATGGAATTTAATTGAGAATTAAATTTGTATAAGTTACAAAAGAAAACATCATTAAAATTGAAGAACAAACTTAATTTATTTTACATAATGGCAACAAAATAAAGGTCAAATATGCTGCGCGTACATTTAGTTCATCTGTTGCAAATGCTATAATATTTTTTAAAAGACAAGAATTTGAAGATTGTAAGACAATAATCAAATTTTATTATTATTGATAAACTATTTGGCTTTTCTTTTATAAATTCTCGTACTCATTTTACATACATTTTTGAAATAGGATTTAAAAAACATATACCTTTAAATAATATTTCAATATTCACACAATAAAATTATTGCAAATAAAATAGATTATTTGTTTACATTAAAAGGTAAAAATGGACATTTTTTACATAAAAGAAAACAAAAAACTTTCATTATAAAGGCCGTAGCACATAAAAAAACTTAAGCAAGACCATCTAGAATTATGTTTTTCTTGTATTAAAAGTAGACATGGTTTTAATAATAATCCAAATGTTGCACAATTTTACAATGCGATGAAACTGATTTTAATAAAAAACAATTTCCACTCCTGTTGCAGCAAATTGTGTTGCACTTAATAAAAATTATATAGAATCAATTTATATGAATTTGAATAGACAAGAAAATGTAACCGATCTTTTATTAATGAAAACGTAAATACGAAAGTAATAATTTATTTGATAATGATGCTGCCTGTATGTACACAATATGCATCTATTGAATCATACATTGCTGACATAAGAAATAATATTTTGTATTACATAAGTAAATATATCATCAAAGAGCTATTACGTTCTTTAAAATGCGTCTTGTGTCTAGTAATTCAATTACAACGTAATTTTAATCATACTTATCACACTACAAATTATTTTGAATTTTGCTTATAGCTATGCGTTTTGCGCTGTGCGCTATCTATTTTGTATTTACGTTTTAATTATGAGAATTACATATATAAAATTTGCAAAGTGTACTAATAAGATTGAAAATATAATAACTATTTCTATTAATTTAATTTTTGATACTATCTTCATACAAGGAACTCAAATATTGAAATGATTGTTGAAAAATCGAATAAATAAATAAGTGAAAATTGTTTGTTATTATCTTTAAGATGTAAGATAAAAGTTACTTTTTATATAAATAAAATTTTTATTTTATAAATTAAATTATTTAAGTTTGAATATATATTTAATTAGGTTGGATCAAAACGTTGTCATATCTTTGTCATACATAAATTACAGTTTACCTTACTAATAATATTTATGCAATATTATTTATAATATTTAGTTTTGTTAAAGTGAATTTAAGTGCAATCTTAAATCTTAGAAGTAGTTCAGTATTATAAATATTATTAAGTATAATATTCAGTTTTGTTAAAGAACTGAATTTAAATGCATTTGCACGCACCCACACATTCATACAGATGCACATACATGTACTTGTATGTACATGTGCATGAGCTTGTATGTACATACATGCGCAGAGACCATGAGTATAGAAATATCTTCTCTCTTAAATCGATTATGATACGATTTAAGTCAGAGGACATCTCTACTTATATAAGTTTTATGATCTTGAAGAACAAACTTATTGTAATAACTTATTGTAATAACAAAATGAGAAAATTATCAGTCTGGTATACGATTATTATATCTTGGGATTTATTGATATCAATCTTGATTAATCGTAATAAAAAGCTCTTGACATAATATTAGAAAAGTGTGTTAAATTTTTGTTTATGGTTCTTTTTCGTTCCTGGGATTTATTAATTGAAAGTTTGTTTGACGTAAAATACGTCAAATATTGAATAAGATACTTGATAATTTCTCGATGTCTATGGAATGACTCTCAGTCGTATCCTTGATTTTTATGTACATAGTGTAGCAACATTACCATGACGCTATACTGCATTGCTAGATATAAATTATTTCATTATTATGCATCATTATTTAAATCATACATTTTTATATAAATTCAACTAATCATTTTTATTTTATTACACATATGTGTTTTCTGAAATCCTTGGTGTATCAGTGAAAATTTAGTTTAAAAGATATATATATA
>JBCEZY010000009.1:6633090-6657757 GCA_039654445.1 Cataglyphis savignyi | reverse complement strand
ATATATAGTCTTTATTAATGTAAACAAAAAATTTGATTTGGGTTACGTTGTATAAACTAAACCACATTTTTGTTTTGAATCAAAATTTAACTTTAAATATCTCAGAAATTATAAGAGACTGCTAATTAAATTATTAAGAAAAAGTTACCCAGGATAATGTACTTCACAACATATGTTAAGTTCAAGGTCATCGACGAGATATCCGTTAATATAAATAATTACTAAAATTGTTTGAAAACAAAGCGTTGGATTAACTTAAATTTGTTATAACTATTATATGTTATAACTATTTATTTACAAGATATAAATCATCATTTTTTAAATAGCATTAGTATTTTTAATTATATGTTACATTTAATTTTTTTATCACAAATTCAAAAATGTATCATATGATACCATTCCATGTAATTAACATAAAAAAATATTAACTTTAGAAAGCAAGGTCTTTTAAAAAGCGATTCTAATTATGTGCCAATTATGTAAATTGTTACCACTTGAAACGGGATGATTACGATAACTATGACCCTTTATTTGAAGGGTTATTTCTGAAGGCATTTTTGACGAGGAACACGGGAAAAATAGTAAAGAAAATTTTTTACTAATAGTTTCTGAGATATGCAATTTTAAAGTTTTACAGTTTTAATGAATTTTCTGTTATAAAATAAGGAAAAATAAAGTTTGTTTACGTTGTATTTGTGTAAAGCAGACGTGGAAAAAGTGGTTGTTTATATTTCCAGAGATAAAACTTCTTGTGTTTTTCCACTTTCCACGCAAAGCAAGGTTCAATGCAAACTATGTGTCTAATTATTTGATAGTGTAGCCCTCCCGTAGGTGGGAGGCGGGGGGGGGGGGGCGAAATGCTGCCTCCACGCATATACTTTTTAATGCGAAATGAGGTTCTACATGGGTTTACAACTTTCCACACAAAGAGAGATTCAACGCAAATCTATATATCTAATTTTTTTATAATGGAGTCTTTCCCGTAAAGGGGGCGGAACATATACTGCCTCCACGCATATACTTTTTAATGCGAAATGAGATTCTACATGAGTTTTACAACTTTCCATTTTATATTTATCAAAAAATTATATAAACAACACTTATCAATACTAAGATTTAAGTTGAAGCTCGATTTGCATGGAAAGTGAAAAAGCTCAACAGGTTTCGTCTTTGGAAATGTAAACAAATACTTTTTCACATCTGCTTTACACAAATGCAACGTAAACAAACTTTATTTTTCCTTATTTTATAACAAAAAAGCATTATAACTATGAAACTTTAAACTCGCATATCTTGGAAAATATTGTATCAAAAATTTTTTTTACTATTTTTCCTGTGTTCCTCGTCAAAAGTGCCTTCGAAAACGATCCTTCAAATAGAGGGTCGCAGTTAATGGTAATCGTGCCCTTGAAACACTTTATGTGACTTTATTATAATTTTGTTCGTGATTTCTAATGTAGAAGATTATTTTTTTGTCATTTTATATATATATATATATATATATATAAAATGACAAAAAAATAATCTTATCATATATATATATATATATATATAAACAAAAAACATAATGACACGCGCGGTTCACCAACGTGCGATTAAAGATCGATGATAGGCCAGACTTCATTCAATAATAAACTCTCTTATTAAGCGTTATAGAAAAAAATGGTACAGGACTTTTCTTCTCACTTTTACCTTCTCTACCTGCATACAACGGGTGATGCGATTAATACCCTGTACTCCGAATACCCTGTACATACAGAGTATTCCGCATAGGATATAATTCCACCAAAAGTGGTCTGTTATCTTTTAAATTAAAAGACATAACAAATATATTAAATTAAATGATACAAAAACAGAAATCTGTTGTCAAGATAGTAATTACAAAAATTACTTATATCAAATATTCATAATTTTTTATAATAATGTGGATATTTCGATATAATAAAAGTTATAGCGCTGTTCAAAAAGAATATAATCATACATTGTTGTATTTGTTTCGAATAGTGCTACAATTTTTTTCCTATCAAAAAATTCATATTATTATAAAAAAATTATGCATATTTCTCCGTTCTTTAACACATAATTTTTGTAAGCAACCGCTATTACTTACAATAGATTCTAATTAGAGCTATTTAATTTGATATATATTTGATATATATTTTTATGGTCTTTCTCTTTCTCTCTTACAATAAGTTCAAAAGATATATAATATCAATATAAATTAAAGAAGTTGGTCACTTATAGCGGCACCTGTATATGTATATACATATGTATGTACGTAGATATTATGTGTGTATGTATGGATGTATGTACGTATGTATGTATGTATGTATATATGTATGCGTGTGTGTGTGTGTGTGTGTGTGTGTGTGTGTGTGGGTGTGTGCGTGTGTGCGTGTGTGCGTGTGTGCGTGTGTGCGTGTGTGCGCGTGTGTGTCGTGTGTGTGTGTGCGTGTGTGTGTGTGTGTGTGTGTGTGTGTGTGTGTGTGTGTGTGTGTGTGTGTGTGTGTGTGTGTGTGTGTGTGTGTGTAATGTATGTATGCATGTAGGTATGTATGTATGTATGTCTATAGGTAGGTATATAGTTAGATTTGTACGTACATACATACATACATACATACATACATGCATACATACATACATGTATACATATATACATGCATACATACATACATGCATACATACATACATACATACATACATAATATCTACATACATACATATGTACATATATATATATATATACAGGCTCCGCTATAAGTGACCAACTTCTTTTATCTTTTGAACTTATGTATATATTATGTGTATAAGTACGAGGAAACCACATTGTCGATAACACACAAGTAAACGCACATACTTTATAGTAAAATCTGATTATCGATAAATATGCATATACGTAAAAGAAAATTATACGCATATACAATATTGTATTGTAGAAACATTAAATGTGTTTAATTTTTTTCAACATATAGTCAAATTTTCTTCAAAAAAATCAAAACATGCAGAAATGTCAAAAAAACCTTTTATTTATCGCTTTTCAATTTTTAATATTAAATATTCAAACTTCATATAATTTTATAAAAAAAAGATTCATTTAAACTTTATAAAAAATATAGTTTTCTTATTCATTTGATTTCTTGATGTTTAGTTTATAAAAGAATCTTTTTTTTCAATTATTATATAATTACTATAATTATATTATTATAATTCAAACATTATTAATATCCATCAAAAAATTTTTTTTTGTACAATATCAAAGTTTTACAAGTTAAAGCACTTTTAGTATTAATTAATTAAATTAAAAGCATAGTAATTCATCTTGTTGAGAAAAATTATATTTAAATTTAGTAGATAATGTAAAAATTTTTTTAGGCTGAAAAATAATAAATAATCCTCGAACAATCTCTACACTAAAAATTAAACAATTATATAAAATTCTTTGAATAAAAAACATTTTTATTGCATATAGATTGAGCCATTTTAATGTCTCCATCTAAATATATTTTTAATTATAATTTAAAGCTCAAATAACTAAGTATAATAATCATGAAAAGAATTAATTAAGAGTTGTGTCTCGAACTCTCGGACCAGCGGTACTTTGTTCGCAACATCGATAGACGATTATAATATTAAATCATCCAAATGATTATTTATCGCAAGAATCATACCAAGAAACAATCGTTCGACGGGTAGACATGAGACTCTGCGCACCTGCTAATCGTAAATTGCCACGCTGAAGAAGAATCCAGGACCGAAACGTCCAATAAATAAAATTTAAAACAATACATTTGCGCATCGAGTTCCGCGCTAAGCTCTTAATAGCCCTTTTCATGATTGTCATACTTAAATATATTTTTTCTACACTTTTTACAAAAAAGTATTTTGAAATTGTAAAGTGACTTCGAGAGGTAAGATAGTGCTATTAGTTTGATTTTGAATGAAGATCTCTCATGATTATTTCAAGGTCTTCTTTATTTTTTTATATGGAATCATCCTAATTTGTTTACATAAATCGATTTCTCGCAATATTTGGCGTAAAATGTTATAAGGGCTGCAGATTTCAATAACCTTGACATATGTTGTCAAAGACATGGCTCTGAATAACTCGCAAAGTTACTGAGAACATTGGCATTTGGCATTCCAGTCGCTGAAAAAATAAAAATTGTATATCTTGTTCAGTTTTAGAAATATTATCTTATAGCACCTTTACTGTTTCATCTTGTATAAGTTGTTAAAACAAAGGGTCACATATTTTGACAGTCGATAGATTTGAGCAAAACAAAAAATCTAATATATAAACATATGTCCTACAATTGATATTTTCGAAAATATCAATTATCTTCCTATTTTAGTCATTTGTCATTTTTTTATTGGTTGCATTGTCTCTGCAATAGTAAACAAAAGAGTACTAGTTTTGCAGAAGTTTTAGTAGAGACATAACTCTAGTAATAAATTATGTTAAATAGAGAGCAGTAAAGTTTTGTTGGAGTGTGTAATTTCATTAATAAATATATATGTAAGCTTATTTTTCTACATAGAAAATGGCAAATATGATTTTTTGTTACGGTTTAACCAAAACAACAAGGAAACCTTTTTAATACGGAAAATAGTTCCTATAGTGATGATAAACAATGGCTCATATCTCAGTAGATATTTATTTTAGGATCATGTTTACTTTTTTTCTTGTTTTGGTCAATACTACTCTCAAAAAATATGTGACCCTTTCTTTAAGGTAAAATAAATAAAGCCTGATTTTTTACTGTATGAATAACGCAAAACATAGGTTACTAGAAATTATACAGAGAATTTGGAGAGAGAAAGGTTTCTTGAAAAATTGGAAGAAAGGTAACTGTGCCAATATACAAAAAACAAAGACAAGACTTCACAAATTATCGCGATATAATACTTCTCAAAACCGCATACAAAATCTATGTTATGATAATAAAGAAAAGATTAAGACATGATGTAGATAAAGACAAGATATTACCAGATACGGAAACAGAGAATTTAGGAAAAATCAAAACACGATGGATATAAAACTACGCTCTACAGAGAAAGAAATAAGCAAAAAAGGAGAAAAGGTTATTTTCGGTGATTTAAAGTTTGACATAATAAACAAAGAAAAATTATGAGTAATAATAAAAAGAAAAGAAATAAACAAACACTTAATACGAAAGATAATAGAAAAAATATAAAAAAATAATCAACATTATATTTTAATAGGATGGAATTTTTACAAAACAATTTTGGACAAATGCAAATGTAAGATAAGAATGTTCTCCAATATTATTTGCAATATATACATATAACTGATATAAAAGATATGTTGCGAAAAAGACAAGCAGGAGATCTGGTAGTACGGCATGCCAAGTTATATTTTTTACTTTGGTCTGAAGATGGTTTATGCGACTTAGAATTTGCATAAAACTTCTTTTAAACTATACATTGTGTAAAAAGATGCTTTAGGAATTAAAAGAGACTTAATTCATTTAGGTCTCTTTTAATTCTATGTCTATTTTATGAATTGATAGCATATAATTTACTATAGTTGGCGTTAATTATATTGATCTTATATCTGTTCTTGTTTTTTCAATCTTTTTATGATGTAGCAATTGGAATATTTTTTTATGTAGCATATATATTTTTTAGCATATTTTTTTTTACCTGTGCGAGATTTTTCTAGAAGAATAAGGAATGAATCTTATTGGGAGAGAAGGGAGGGAGGAGGAATCAGTTGAGGAAGAAAATTGAAAGGGCAAGGAAAGAGAATAAAATCAAAGAAAATCTAGGAAAATAAGCTTAAGGTAGAAATAAAATAAATTTAAAGATTATTACAGAAATTTAGCTGATAATATTATTAGGTCAAAATTATTTAAATGCTGAACAGCATTTTTACTATGTCAAAATTATATTTTATATATAAATCATTGTGTGTTATACTATATACTGTACATACACTATGATATTTATAAATACATATTTATTTAATATATTAAAGAGTAAATTTTCTTTTTATTATTAAATATATTAAACCGAGTAAACATATATGAAATTTAAATATAAAAGTTGGCCTGTGAGATTTTTCAACGTGTACAACTTGCATGATATATTGCAGAATGACTTCTTGACTTGTCGATCATAGATCAGTGAACACGAGGCCATTCTGCGACATATTGATTGCATCAATCTTATTCAAATAAAATATGCAATACAATTTACATTACAAACATAGCAGATGTGCGATGAAAAGAAAACGTGCACAGAAAAGAGAGAGTTTACCGAGAGTCGATATTGGCATTTGGTTTAACCGCGAATGACCTCAATCCGTTGACTCTCCTTTCACTTTAAAAGTGCTACTCCTATAAGCACTCTTTCTCACATTGGTTTGGCACCAAAGACATATTCATTTCGTAATAATATTTCAGTTTATCCTAGAACGTTGATCGCGGTAAGTTATCTCCTACCGACTCTCTCTATGATTCACTTTCATCTAAGTGTGAGAATAGAATCGCGTCGATTTTCATTGTGGCGAGTTTTTTCTTCACTTTATAATTATTCTAGCCAATTTAACATGATTATTCAATAATATTGTTTGAAAAAAGACCATCTCTCGAACATGTGTACGATATTCATTATTATATGGAAAATTAACAAATAATTAAGAAAAGAACGTACATTATCAAGAAAATGTTCAACATTGCACTCAATTACATATCATAATTTCGCTTTTAAATTTTATTTTCGTGCAATTTTAACTGGATTTGGAACAGTTAGTAGATTGAACAGTAATGTAGAAATATAAAATACGCGAGTGCAATACTACGCATGTGAATAGAACCGTGATGATGATTTGCAGATTGAATTTGGAAATACAAATTTGTGATAATAAATAATATCGTTAACAATATTTTTAATGTGTCGCATAATTCGTACAAATAGATTGTTATATTTGTAATTTAATATCAAACAGTAATTTGATTTGTCTGTGAATTTTATTGAATTGTCAAAATATTATATTGATTTACAAAATTGTTATGCAAATAATATTTTAAAAAACGTGTTTTTTTGCTTTTTTACAGTAATAAATAATAATAAAAATTAACGCAATCTAATAGAGTAATAATATCTTATATAACGAACAATCATGTCAGAATTAATTTTTGTTTATATTCGATTACAGAATATCCATGAAAACTAAGTCATGCATTGATTGAACACATAAACGATTGGCACATATGCAGGAATTTCTCTTTCAAAACAATGACAACGATAATGAAAACTGCAGTCATGCGGATACTGCTTTTGCTCATTTTCTATGAAAGTAAATGTGATTCATTTGATTTATATGTGACATTCTTTATTCAAAATAAAAATAAAAGTTATAAAAGAAGTAATCTTCTTATAGTTAAAGTTTCTTCTTATAGTTAACTAAGCAATTATTAAGATAAAATCACGTGTAATATTAACTTTGTTGATTTTCGCAGAATGTTCTGTTCATATTTGTTCATATCTAAAAATCAATATATAAAAAAATTTACAGATGCAACAAGTTTAATTATACCAGAAGAGCTGCCGACCATACTGAGTTTGATTTATTCAAATATAGCACCCATAAAGAAAGTTAAGTAATTATAATAAAGTAATTTTTTTATCTCGCATGACTTGAGTTTTTTTAGCGTATTTAAATTTCTAAAAAATTTAAAAATATTTTTATTCTTCTTACATTTTAGTTAGATTTTATATATTTACATATTTTATGCAAAGGTCTAAAAAATTTTTATACATTTTATATTACTGAAGATAGACTAGTTTGAAGATGAATAATTCTAAAATAGAAACGTTTGCGTTTATTATTTTCACTGTCACATTGCTGCTAACAGTTTAATATGTACAGGATGTCCGATAATAATCGCCCCATCGGAAATGTGCAGGTAGAGTGAATTAAACTGAGTAGAAAAGTCCTGTATCATTTTGCCATTTTTGCAATAATTATTGAGAAATTAATTTAAAAAAATCGGCCAATGCACGCGAATATTTAGCGCGCTGCGAAAGGACAGCCCTCGCAGCATCGCGATTACTAGGCGCGCTGCGAAGTGAAGAAGAGGCGAGAGGAGCGGTAGCAACGTTTATATACGAGCGTCGCAAAATGAATTCTCGTAAATAGAAAATATTATTATGCTGTCATTTCCACACCACCTTGCGGTAGATAGCATAGCGCATTTTTTTAAATGGTAACCCCAATAGGTCTAATCCACTCTCATATTTAATGTAATAATTGTTCCAAGTGCCTTCCTTCTTCACAGAGTTCGGCCCTTCGAACAATATTACGTGTTGCGCGATACGCTATTTCCGGGGTGATGGTATTAAAAGCTGCGAGAACCGCTTCTCATGCTTCAACTTCTGTACCATCATGCCTGTGCTTGACTAAATTTTTAATAGGACCTCATACAAAATAGTCGAGCACATTCAAATCTGATGACCGCAGCGGCCAAACGATTGGACCACCTCGACCCATCCATAATGCGCTTTTAAAAATTTACGTACTTCACGCGAAAAATGCATAGAAGCCCCGTTTTGTTAGTAAATGAGTTCTGTTCTTAGACGAAGAGGAATATCCTCGAGCAGAGCTGGTAAATTATTTTGAAGAAAATTTAAGTATATTTCTCCATTTAAGCGTGGCGGTAGGAAGTAAGGACCGATCTGAAAATCGCCGAAAGAAAGTGATTTGTTAAAGCTGCAAAAGAAAATTCCTTAATTTAAATAAATTTATTATTTACGATTCGGTTTGCTGTTATTCCCGCCCATACGTTTATTGTCCACCGATATTGAAACGCACGCTGCCGAACGGCGTGCGGGTTTTCTTCCGCCCATATTAAAAAATTGACGTCGGTGAACCATCGTACATCTGAGCACTCACGCACACTACCAGATACGCGGCTCACCCACTGTGCGCCCAACTAAAAATCGACGATGATAGGCCAGACTTTATTCAATAATAACTCTTTTATTAAGCATTATAGAAAAAAATGGAACAGGACTTTTCTGTTTCGAATAACACCTTCTACTTTTCCTTAATATTGCGCAAATTTTCGGACACCCTGTATATCTGCTATTTGCTTCTAGAAACCATTCGTTTACTTGTTCATTTTCATTAGTGCTTCTTATTTTAACAAATTAAATTTACAGGAACCGATTCCAGACTTGGTGTAGGTTTTCGATTAGGTGAACATGCGGATTTTCAGATCCTCATTGAGTTGGGTCCACAAACTGAGACAGATGAGATTGGTACATCTAACGATGCTAAAAAACGACGTGACGTAAGAATTTTTGCAATTTTTAGATTGTACACTGTACACTGTGTCTCAATGATTCGTTCCTTAAGATAAGGGGAATATATAGAAGGCATCAATGGACAGTGGATATACTTCTATGTACTGCTTATCTCGGAGAGAATGAATCATTGACGTACAATATACATCGTACATATGACGTACATATCACATAACTAAATTAAATTTAAAAAGTTTTTTTGTAAATAGGTAATGTTTGATGCCGCGATGAAAGGAGAGCTAGGATCATTGGCACAACAAATAGCTAAATATCAAATGAAACGTAGAATTGAAAAAGAAATGGATAAATTTAAAGCAATGGACGGGAAATTTAAAAAGAATCAAACGGAAAAAAAACAGGACGATGAAAATGTAAATAAGAGTTTTTGTATTTCCAATTTTTTAATTATAGATGAATTTTACAAGATACATATATATTATATAATTAATATCATATTTTTAATCATATCATATAAAATTATTTAATTTAATAATTCACTAATTTGTCACATAATTCTTCACAAAAATTTCATCGAAGTAAATTTTTTTCTTTAAACAATCACACAAAAAGTTCCTATTTAAAAACAATAAATATTTTAACTTTTTTAGATTGTCTTTAATAATTGGTTGACAAAATGGAGGGAAGAAATATCACAATCATCAGAGAATAATATTCTATTAAATTCAGAACAAAACAAAGATGGAAAAATAATTCAACAAAGAATAATTCAACAAGGAAAACCAGCTAAATCTGATATTCAGAAAGATAAATTTGAAGAATTATTAAAATTATATAAGCTACAAAATATGGATAACAAGAAAATTTCGTCATAAATCAGATATTGATACAAACCGTTTTCGCGATTATTATATTTGTCTATCTAATTAATTTCTTTCTTTTCTTACAATAATAGATAATATTATGATACATACGTATAATAAAATACGTATAATAAAATACATATAATAAAATTTACAATGAATATGTTCTTTTAAATAAAGTCTTATATATACAGGGTGTCCGGAGTCAATCGCATCACCCGTCGTGTGCAGGTAGAGCAGATGAAACTGAGAAGAAAAATCCTGTATCATTTTTTTCTATAACGCTTAATAAAAGAGTTATTATTGAATGAAGTCTGACCAATCATCATCGACTCTTTAACTGGCCTTAAAAAGAGTATATGCGTAGAAGTAGTATGTTCTATCCCCCTGCGAGGATTCAATTATTAAAAAAACTAGTAGACATATAGTTTGCATTGAATCTCGCTTTGCGTGAAAAATTATAAACCTATGTGATATCGAGCACTGACAAACGATTCAATTATGATTGGATATTCACAATCAATTTTGCTTTGATTAAGTCATAAAACAATACAAATTTTAAAAAAATATAACTTTATCACATTTTATTGTTGATATTTTTCTTAAACAAATATCCTACAAACCTTGTAATTAATCCGACAAATGATTTGACAGAAAAAATTATTAAAAAGTTAATATCGGTGGACCAATTTCATACAGGTCATTACATGATCGAGCAAAATCTTATGGCTTTTGTTGGTCACCTTGCTAATTTTAACTCGGTTCATTTAAACTTAGTGGCCAAGCTCCGTAAAGTGGTTAGCTGGATCATTATAATTTTTTAAGAATTAAAATTATCTAATTATTTGGGAATTGTTTGATGATCATTATTTGGTGGTGATTGGTGGCCCAATTAATACGTTGGTCAATTTTTTTTAAAATTAAATAATAAAATTTTTTTAAATAAATTAGACAAACATTTTTATTTTTGATTTAATCGATTAAATGAAGGTTTATTTGATGCAGAATGGTTAAGTGGTCACAAATGCTTTACAACTTTGGTGATCCATTTACCCAAAAAGTAAAAAAAAATCATGTGCGATTAGATAGTGGAGATGACTAAAACTGAAAACTGTAAGTTAACCAATATATACCCAGTAAACACTGTTTTGGTGTTTTCAAATAAACAGGTTAATCCAATCCAGATCAATTAATCTCTATATTTTACTATAAATTCAAGATTTTATTTTGCAGAGATAATGCAATGACATCATTAATTGCTAGAGCGATTAAACTTGCTATATTCGAAAACGCTATTTGTTGCAATAATATATGCGCAGTAGGGGAAAAGTACATTAGAGATCCTTAATTAGAGATTGACCAAACCGTTAACGTTTTTTGATTGGCTTCGTTGTCTGAGGTGTAGTAGTAAAACCAGAAGTGTAAGAAAGAAAGATATATAGTGTGAGAGAGAAAAATACATAGCTAACTTAACCGACTTAGTCATAACTATGCTATATTTTAATATCTCTGATTATAAACTTAATTTTAGGTACAATTGTGTTGTGCTTTAATATTCATTACTCGCTTAACTAAAAACGAAAGATATATATCATATTATTGTATTTATTCAGCAATTAAAATAAATTGCCATCAAAAACGTCATTTCCGGTTTCACCTCACAATGGCACATTGGCCGATCTTTGGTTAAGAATCCCTAAAATAAATGATCGACCTTCAGGGGATTGATCATGTAATAACTTTTCCTCTGGGGTGAAAACATGATAAGTGAAAAATTTTGCCATTAATTTCAAAAAGTTTATAATCCATCCCTTGGACGAAGAAAATATCTGGAAGTCGATCATGTAATTTCATGTAAAACTTTTCATTTTTCATTTTTCATTTTCAATTTTCATTTTTTACTCATTCTGATTTTACGTGAAATTTTTCACGCATAGCAATTATGTCATATGTAAACTTGCGTGAAAAGTGAAATCATATTATACATTGGCTTCTAGATTTTATAACTACGGGAAATTAAGTACACCATGTCGTATATGTCGTAAGCAAATGTTTATTTTAGGAAAATAGTATTTTGACTAGACAAATGCTATCTGCCTAGTCAAATGATTTTCGCCCATTTATTTTTGTGTCTGATGCCATTTTCTTAGGCAAATGCTATTTTCTTAGGCAAATGTTATTTGACTAAACTGTTAGGCAAATGGTACTCGTTATAATAACTCATGGAGAAACATAAAGTCGAAATGTATAGTAGGCATCTATTCAATACGTCTAAGATAAATCGATTTTTGCATCTAGATAAATGTCGTTATGACCACTTTTAAACATGTCTACTAGAAGACTTCTTGTACCAGGCCATTAAAGATTGAAATTAAAAATTAAATTTTGATCAATCAGGACAAAAAAAACTTAGCTTTTTTGTCCTAATTAATCAAATTCTAATCTTTAATCTTCAATGCACAGTTTGAGACAAATTTAATCTATCAGATTACAATGACTTAATCCAAATCTACAATGGATATAATAAGCTTTCAATATTTAGCTCTGTGCCCTAAATATTCTTTCTTGAATTTTTTGCACTATAGCAAGAGCATGTAATTCGATTATAAAATGTAATATTTATTTTATATTTTAAGTAGACAGTAATGAACCTCTTCCACTTATTTGGACACATTATATCCAATCGGACATTTATCTATCCAATTTTCCGAAAATCAATTCAATATCTGAATTTTCCTGAAGAAATAGTGTCAGAAATTAAACTGACAGAAATAATTGTTATGTTATTAATCATCTTTTACAGGCTTATATACACTCCATGACAAAAACTTGATCTCGAATATATAAAGTGAATAGTGAGCCTCGTAGCGATAAGCAAATGAACTAAAGCAAATAAACCTAAGGCAGTCAATCACTAGCGATTTTTCCCAATTCACCCTCTGCTCATCCCAAAGCTCATCCCCCTTATTACATTCCCTATTTACATCCTTCCTCTTCTATTTTCATTTTTCCCACTATTTCTTATGCTAATGCTTCTAATAACTTTTCTTCTAATCTTAAATCTCAGCCTATCTCCCTTTCTAATCTAACGCATAATTTGAAACTTAAATCTGTCTCTCTTTCCCAGCTTGAACAGCTCAAACAACTGCCACCCTGTGCAGTAGATTGAATAAATGAAGTTATTGTTGATAGATGGAATTTTTACCCCAATTGTTTCCAAAACACCGTCTAAGTTAAAAATGGAATCGATTTTCATAAAAGAAATTGAGTGTTTTATGATTAATAGAACAATACCTGATTTGTTAGAGGGTCGATCCTACCATATAATGTTATAGTTTTTAATGGAGAAATTTCTCGACTTCCTCATCTAAAACAGACTTTTCAATTCCATTTCCTCTACTTCCCTAATTATAATTACAGGCGACTTTAACGGCTATCATGTCTTTTGGAATTGTAATCTCTCTTCCTCTTCTAATAACTCCTTCTTTAAAGCATCCCAAAAATTCTCTCTTTTTTCTATTAATCACGGCACCCCAATTTTCATTTCCTACTCTGCTCGTTCTTCCTCTGTAATTGATCTAACTTTTATCTCCTCTGATCTTACTCCCTTCTGTCTTTGAAAATCTTTAGACGACACGCTTGGCAGCGAGCACGTTCCTTCTATAATCACTATCTCTAACCCGGTTAAATCTCGCTCCTTTTTCTCTCACAATCTTCACACATCTAAAATTAATCGCAAACATCTCTTCACTTCTTTTCTAAATCAGCTTCTCTTTCTTTCTCTTTGTCTTGAATCTGATTATAATACTCTTATTGAAAAGTATAATATTCTATGTGATGCACTAAGAGACTTTGTAACTTCTCTCTTTCCTTGTCGTGAGAAGGACGATAATTCGTCTGGCGCTATGAACAGAAATAATTCTAATAAAAACAAAAAGAAAGAAAAAAGTAATCAGCACCAATCTTTCTCGCCAGCACTCTGGTGAAATGAAAACTGTACCACAGCGGTTAATCTAAGAAGATCGGCTTTATGTAATTTCCGGAAAAACCTTCTCCGTCTATCTCGTTTTAAAAAACCAATAAGCCGCTACCAAGCAAACTCTTCGTTAGTTCAAGCGCAAGAGATGGAGATCTTATTGCAAAACTCTCATCTCTTTCACGAGTACTTCTGCCATCGAGGATTATTAAACGTTTTAAAAATAGATACCTTAATACTAATAATTTCTCCCCCATGTGTAATTATGGTATCTTTTCCACAAGTGAAAATTTAATTAAAATCATTTCTCCATCCTCATGTCTTCACTCCGCCCTGTTCGCTTCGATTCGAATCGTGAATACTCATGTCGCATATTCGACAGTCCTTTTCATCTAGAAGAACTCTTTCATGTTATCTCTTCCCTTAAAAAGAAAAAATCTTTTTCCAACCAGATTGATTATAATATCCAATCTTCTGATACTCTCTTATCCTCTCTATTCTAAATAAGCTCTTCTCTTCTGGTACTTTTCCTGCATCTTAGCAACACTTATTAATTTATCTCATTCCTAGAGCCACTCCCGGAAAATTTCGCCCCATCTCCCTTACATCCTGTTTTCTAAAGGTCTTAGAAAAGCTTATTCTCTTCAGATTAGATTGATTAGAGCGCTACGAGAAACTTCCTTCTTTTCAATTTGGATTTTGCAAATATCGTTCTTATCTGGATAACCTATCTAACCTTACTACCGAAATCCACACAAGTTTCACTCGTGGCATGGCTACCGCTTGTCTATTTCTAGACCTATCAAATGCTTTTGATGATGTTATTTTTGCTATTCTTATTTCCGATCTTGAGGAGTTGGGCTTACCCCCTCGTTTATGTCAATTTGTCTATAATCTCATACACTTTCGGAAATTACAGTTTATCATCTACGCAGAGCTTACGGATGAATACTATTCTTATAAAAGAGTACCTCAGGGAACCATACTTAGTCCTATCTTTTTTAACATTTACGTTGCCAAACTTCATAAACACATTGGGGAAGAATGTGATTTCGTTCAGTTCAGAAGCCTTTATTTGTGCACAGTACAATTAGACACGTTGCAATTGCACACTGTGTTATTAGACACATAAAGTTGCGTTCAATTGAACACATTTCATTTGCGTTTGATTGAACACATTTCATTTGCGCACAGTTCGTTTGGACACATTTCATTTGCACACCGTTCAATTGGACACGTTGTTTTTGGACACAACAGATGTTTTTGATTAATTTAAAATATATACACACGAAAGTATGCATGTATAATTTTGAAATTTTTTGACATTTATTATTAACTTCATTTGATAAATAAACGTTTGTTACAGTTCTTTTACGCAGAGTTCTTTTGCGCACATTTCTTTTGCTGTATTTTGTAAGTTGTAAATCGAGCTCCACTCCACCATGCCACTTGCCGGAGTGGGTGCGGAAGGGAGGCCGAAGGCTTCCTTTGCACCTCCGCATGTGTGTATGTGTGTGCGTGCGTGCGTGCGTGCTTAAGAAATGTGCGCAAAAGAAATGAGCGCAAAAGAACTGTGCGCAAAAGATATGTGTGCAAAAGAAATATGTGCAAAAGATATGTGCGCAAAAGAAATATGCGCAAAAAGATATGTGCGCAAAAGAATTGTGCTCAAAAGAACTGTGTGTAAACAAACTGTAATAAACGTTTATTAACCAAATTAAATTAATAATAAATGTCAAAAAATTTCAAAATTATACGTGCATACATGAGTGTGTATATTTTAAATTATACAAAAATATGTGTTGTGTCCAAAAGCAACGGTGTATTTATATGTCGCAACTTTATATGTCTAATATCACAGTGCACAATTGCAACGTGTCCAATTGTACTATGCGCAAATGAGTCTTTCCCGTTCAATTCGCAGATGATATAGCAATCTTCATTAATTGTAACAAGATAAAAAGGACCCTACTTACACTGGAAAAATCGGCTAATCAAGCTTTTAAATTCCTCTCTCGCAAAGGACTCACAGTTTCTCCTTCAAAATCTTCCCTGGTTATTTTTAAAAAACACATTCATCCTTCAGCTTACTCCATCAAATTAGACTCTTCCATTATCCAATCCTCTCCCTCATGCAAATTCTTAGGATTCATCTCGACTTCAGACTGTCCGAAAAAGATCATATCTGCGCTCTCTCTCTCTCTCTCTCTCTGCCCGCTGCTCTAAACTACTAAATATTCTTAGCGTATTGAGAAAAACATGGTGGGATGGAGCTCCTTGTTCCCTTCTAAACATCTATAAATCTTTTATTAGAGGTTCCATCGAATACTGCTGCTTAGTCTTTCTCTTTAATAATTATACTTTAATAATTAATGGATATTCTGGAAAAAATTCAATACCGTGCCATTCGCCTTTGTTTAGGACTCAGAAGAACTACCCCCACGAACGTACTTCTCGCTGAAGCAAGGGAGGGTCCCTTAAGATTCAGATTTAGCCTCTAAATACATTCTTAAAATCTTCTCTTTTGATTCTCATCCGCTCTTAGGTAAACTTTTTTTTTCTTTGGTATTCAACTGACGGAGAACTCACAAAATTAATCCCTCTGAAAAATTTCTTTTATTCAGATCCTTTTGCAATTTGCTTCAAAAGAAACTCTACTTAGCTAAATTTGATAACCTAGCCATCTATTCCATTGACTATAACGCTCTTACTTTCTTTCCTTCTTTCAATTATTACTACTCCTTGGGATGTCGAAAGAATTAAAAACGCTCCTATCCATCAAATTATCTTCTTCGACATCTACAATCAATTACTTTCTTCCCGCATATTATTCTTTATTGACGCTTCCAAAAATCAACTCGACGATGAAAACACACCTGATAGTTATGTAGGCTTCTTTATTTACTCGCCTTTTTCAAATCTACAATTCTTCTTTAAGGTTCTGAATGTACAATAGTAGCAAAAAATTAAAAAGTAAACATTAAAAAGAAGACATGTTTTTTACTTTTATACTATTTGAAAAATTAAAAAAATAAATTCAGGTGAAAAAAATTAAAGTATCTTAAAATAATATGGACGAAATTGACGTCTTCGTAAAAAAATAGTTGTAATTAATATTTTTTCTAATTTATGGCAAAAACTTTTTGATCATAAATATTCTTTAAAATCAACTGCAAAAAACAATGAAAAACGAGTAATTTGCAGAAAGAGAAAAAGAGACATATTTTTCTACAATTTTTAGTAAATAACTTTTAAACGAATTAGTGGATCTAAATCAAGTTTTGCACAAATATTTATTAGAATTTCCTCAATATATGTGAAAATTTTTGTTTCATTGCTAATATTTTTTTTTGTCAAATTTGTCAATAAGTGCTACAATAGACGATTTTCCATAAGAATCAATAGTAACTTTAATTTTAAATAACTTCCAAACCATTAAAAGAATTGTGCTTAGTTTTTGCACAAATATTCAAAAGAAATAGTAGAACAATCTATGAAATTTTAATGCTTTTGTTAGTATTTTGATATATATGATATACATCCTTAAAACCCATCCCTTTTCTTCTATATTTACAGCAGAAACCTTAGCCAGCCTTACTTCATACTCTAGAATATATCCTAATTCTATTTCCAAATCCGTAATCTTTACCGACTCCAAAAGTGTTACCGAAGCTCTTCTCCCTATCAATCTGGCTCACTTACTCAATCACATCATCTTTGCCATCAAACAAAAATTCTACGAGATAAAATCCGCGGGACTTGAAAACTTCATTGTATGAATCCCGGCATTCAGGCATTCTCGGAAATTAAACTGCAGACTGTGAAAAAAGCTATTTCCAAAGGCCAGATGTCTCCAAAATTATTTCCTCATTCTGACTTCTACTCTATTCGTCCGGAAGAAATACCATGACGTCACAATTAAATTCCTCAAGAACCAAGGCAACCTCAAAGGAGTCAAATACTTCAGTAACTTAAACTTAAACTTAACCGAGAGAGCATCGTCATCTTTTTCAGAAACGATCATTACGCCCTCAATTACAGCTTACACCGCTGTAATTTGATTCCAAATTTCTGCTCATGTGGATCGAGACAAGACGCAGATCACATCTTTTAGAATTGTCCACACTATAACGCACAAAGAAAGTTGCTTCTAACTCAGCTGATGAAATACAAAAAAACACCACTTTTCTTAAAAGAGTAAAGGGCGTGAATAATCCTCTCCTCCAACCTCAACATAAAATTTCACTCTTTTCCCTGCTATTTCTCTATTTTCTTTTTACTCTTGTTAACCAATTGTTGGCCCGAATGACTTAACCACACTTAGATCGAACGTGGCCAAAAAAAAAGAAAAAGAAGAAGAAATTAATAGATCAGTGTTTTATATCGACAAGAAAATGGATCATAATTCATATTTCAAATATATTTTACTAATATATTCTTTGACAGCTCAAGGCAACACTTCCTCAGTTCACTTTGATTGGAATATATTCGGTGTCCAAACAACTTTGAGGTTAGAATATAAAGTCTTATGCACAAGTTTGTGCGTTGCCGTGCGTTATGCACTATGCCTTATGCATTATGCATTATGCAAAAGTGTTCAGGTCTTATCATCCTTACTGCGCATAGAAAAACGGAATAGATTCATGCGCGCTTGGACTGTTTGTAAATAGACGTTAAATGAGCTGGTTAATCGTATATTTTAAAACAATGAAAAAATTATAAAAGTGAAAACATTCACTAGAACATCCATGATTTCATTTGTTAAAATTTAGTAAATCTGTTCATTTCTCTAATTTTAACTTTGTTTCAAGATACATAATTGACTCCAAGATATCGGTTGATGTGCTCTTTATAGTATCTTCCGGTATTATTTGCAGTCAGGTTGATATTGATGAAGAAGATAATAATGACGAAACTTCTTCAATATCAGACATATTGAATATCTACATTTAATTATTAACATAAATTTGTCTTTTTCATGGTCATTTGTTACAAATTTCGAAATAACAAATTCCTATTTATAGCAAGTCTTTTTCTCTAAATGGCCTAGTTTATATCATGAAATTGTAACGTCCTGCCAATTTTGAAAACTATTTTTTAGCTAGTAATTAAGTACCGCTTTTCACTCTGCAAAATACCTGCGGAATATAGAACAATTATTTAATCCATTTGCTTTTATTTCAGTTGTTAACTAATTTCATTAATCGCTTATCATTCTAGTTCCATATGGTTATTTAGCTTAAAAACCAAATATATTTTAATTCTTTTAGTAATAATAATTGATGGCGCAAGGAATTGAGAATTCCTTAGATCGACGAATTAGAAAGCATTATTTAGAAATAGCTAGCAGTGACTTTCTAGAACTAACCTGCTGATTACTTTAAGAATGGACTTGTGAGCGAGCTTCACATTCGATAATATCGATATTAATATCTAACTTTTAAGATTTTAATATTTAATCATACAGACAAATACATAATAATTACTCACTCTTAAATTGAGGAATAAATGCGCCGCACTTTATGGAATCATGAAACGTATCTAATAATAACTTGTTGAAAATATTTATAATTCTTTTATGTTATATATTTATCCAAAACACCACATACAAAACTTTCAATATTATATTCAATACAATTTAATCTTATAAATAATTAAAATTATAATAATTAAAAGGTTATTATATAATGCTTCCATAAAGAAATGATCATTATATAAAATTAATATGCTTTATTGTAGTATCGATTAAGCGACCATAAATATAAATCTAAGAGAGTTATCTTCTATGGAATCATAAATTATATACATTACATATAATAATTATCTAAAACTAAATAATTATTTTCTAAATTATAGAATGCTATAATTTTATAATTTCCAACTTATTACCAGAACTGAAATAAATGATTCCATAAATTAATAAGCCTAAATATTAACCATATTATTAAGGATTTTATGTTATAAAATATTAATTAAGCTGAAAAGAATGCGCATAAAAGACCTCATATCGGTGACACCTGATATTGCGAGCGATAAGTCGAACGGATTCGCGACGACTACAATCACAACCGCCGAAACTTAAATTCTCAGAAGAATTGTTGCTAAAAATCTTTCTTTTCAGAAATTCTTCACTGAAGCATCCTAAAAACATTTCAAAGCACAACGTGTGATCTGCACACAGCCCGAAAATCCTTTGTTTCGACAGTATATAAGCCAGCGATTTCGAACCTCAGGCATTCAATTAAAAACATTCAAGTATTCATTCTTGCATTCAAGCATTCATTCATAGTCAGCATTATAGCGCAGTATTTCATAAGCATTATTTCACAAGCATTCATTAGTTGCGCTTCATTACTATTTCACTACTTCGATTCAATACTATTTCATTACTATTTCGTACATTATTGTTCAAGTATTCGCTCCGTATTATTCGTTCATTATTAAATTCATTCATTCACTAACTCATTTTCTAATCATTCGTCCGCTCTGCACCTGGTCATTGTTCGCGTATTCGATACTATTTGCTATACAATTTCGATTAATACATTAATTGTCTTTACTGTTGATTCGGTGTTCAAGTGTAAAAACTAAGAAAATAATAAAAGACTTTGTGCATACGTCTGTGTACTTTTATCCGGCCTACCTCACCTACGACCGAGGTCTTAAAGGACGAGAGAAAGGCCTAATAGAGTACGACCAGGACTTGAGCAAAAGGAAGGCTTTTTCTGCCACATCACGGTAAATATTTGTAATTACTATAAACTTCCATCTTTCCATAAAATTTAGAAATTTTATTTCAATTGACTGACAATCCCCTAATATCATTCAATTACCTTTCCTCTAAATAATAAGAAATCCTCTGTCAAGCATTAGCAAGTTGCTGACAGTTTCCAGTCAGTCAACTTTAATCTATTATCCTACTATTATTTGAAACACCCACATAATATCAATACTAAATAAGATTTATAAATTCTATGCCAAATATACACTACTGTTGTCATTTGAACCTGACTTAATCTTGCAACATTTTGTTCTTTTCCCCCGAAAATCCATCATTGCCGAGCACTTATGGTGCCCCTGGCGACTCCCTCCTTTCTTACTGAATTCTTGATATAACCCTTAAACCTAGGGATGCGTCCCGTTTCATTCATTGAACGCATAGATCGCCTGAAAATCTATAGTTCACGTAACATATATTATAGATTTCCAAGCGATCTATGCGTGAAACGAAACGCAACCCTAGTTGCCGAGTGCTGATCAAGACGCCCTGGCGGCGTTTTCTATCGATTTAAAAACTTCTCACAAGAAATAAGACAATAAGAAATTAAATTGAAATCAAAATTTATTATATAAATTTCTGAACACAACCCAATCTTTGAACCTAGTTGCCGAGCGCTTATTACGGTGCCCCTGGTGATATTCGACCTCTTTTCTAAATCTTCTCTTTCTATCAGAAATTTAGAGTCATAATATAATCAAGTATTGATATTAAAAGACTTTATTCCTTAGACAATTCTCATAATAAATTAATTCGATCTAACTAACTCTCTATTATTTAGTGTCCACAATTTACTAATTACCCTTAATTTCTATTATAATATTCCTTTTTAAATCTTAATTCTCTAATTCTTGTACGATTTCTACTTATATATATATATTTTAAATAACAAGCCCCTTGCATATGGTAAACCCGCAATACAAGCGAGCTTGCCGTAAAAAACGGAATCATAGATCCAGCATAATACCTCGTATCTTGTAAAAGTATACCTAATATCTTGCAAAAGAGTTTCTTTTTTTCTAACCATTATAAATCGCCTGAAATTTTCTCATAGATTTTATAAAGACATTTAAAAACATTCACAAATAAAACTTTGTAATAAAACCGACTTAACTTAATAACGGTCTCTATCTAATAAGTGACCCTACTGGCCTATTTACGTATACGCCAGAATTTATATTATTAAACTAATTATATCAAAATATAACACATTGTAAGGAAAGTTATCAACATAATTTAACAATTCCTTCTCGTGATCTAAGCTCCCAATTAAAATATCAATTAACTAAAAATTATTTGAACATAGACGAATATATTAGATATTTAAATACATAATCGATATCTTTCTTTTATTATATTAAAATTCTATTCTTTAAACCTCATTAATCTTCGAATTACATATACCTAGTTGCATCAATATCTTTAAAATATCTAGTGACACACCCTAGTAACCAACTAGTTCTACGTCATCCCCTAGATCCACTAGGTTAGTCCTAGCTCTCGGAATCCCTGGGGTATAGCCGGTGAAAGCAGGTTGTCCTATAAAAGTAGAGAGCAATCTTTTTCTCACTAAAGGCCATTGCACGTTAAAAAATTTTAGTCGTAATCGTAAAGCCATAAGTAAATCAACCAATTACAGTTCAAATATTCTTATTATGTTTTAGAATGTTTGATTGTGATTAGTCAATTTTCTTATGGCCTTATAATTATGACTAAAATTTTTTTACGTGCAATGGTCTTAACTGAGGTATAGAGAGAAAAAGAGCGTCGCTAAGACGTAAAATCATTGATACGCGTATTAAGTTTGATACGCATTAATGTTTTAGTACTGGTGCGTTTATATCACTGATATACATGGAAAGCTGATGCGCGTGCATTTATGTCCTCAATTGAAAGCCATTATGTTAAAGGAAAGTTATCACGCATGCGCGTTTAATAATTTCAAACGTGTTCAAAATTCAAACGTGTGGATCCTATAGAGTGTGTTGATTAGAATATTTAGTAAAGGAATGCAAAAAAAAATATAATTGTTATAATATATACAAAATTCTGCTTTTAAATTTCACGAATTAAAATGGGACGCTGTTACTTTGTAATAATACAAAAACTCATGAATCTGGATTAAGTATTTCACAAGTAATAGCGTATTCGATTTGTTGACTCTATTCGACTCTTGGTCGAGTCGAGGCAGATCTCAAGTTCGATTTGAAACTCAATGACTCTAAACTATCATGGCGGAAAGCAGTTTATGATTGGTTTTCGTGATTCATAACCTCCATTAAAGAGTCTTCAACATTATTCTTGATCATCATCATAGAAATATAAGTTTATATTATATAAAATAAAAAGAAGAATAAGTAGTAATTATGAAAATATGATAAATGATAATGTAAAAAACTCTTTGCTGGAGGTTATAAATCACAAAACCAATCATAAATCGCTTTTCGCCATGATAGTTTAAGGCCATTGCACGTTAAAAACTTTAAGCCGTAAGTAAATCAATCAATCACAGTTCAAACATTGCTATTATGTTTTAAAATGCTTGATTGTGATTGGTCAATTTTCTTATGGCCTTATAATTACGACCTATAATTTTTTAACGTGCAATGGATTTCATTGAGTTTCAAATCGAACTTGAGATCTGACTCGACTTGATCCAGAGTCGGGTAGAGTCAACAAATCGAATACTCTAAAGGCCATTGCACGTTAAAAAATTTTAGTCGTAATCGTAAGTCCGTAAGAAAATTGCTCAATCACAATCAAACATTCTAAAACACAATAAGAATGTTTGAACTGTAATTGGTTGATTTATTTACTGCTTTATGATTACGACTAAAATTTTTTAATGTGCAATAGCCTTAAGAGTGACTCTATTGTATTTACCTAGACTGTGGCCGTTCTTCTTCCAATTCTATATCTTCTAAGGTTTATGGTTATGCGCTTATGCAAAAGTGTGTGCTCCCCGCTTAAAAAAGAGAAATATTTTGTGGAAATTAATGTTATCGAGATCAGATTAGAGACAAAGATTTACATTTGAATATATCTTTAATTTTATTGAAAAATTAAAGGAAATGTAATCAGTTTCATAAGAAAAGAAAATAATTATAAGAACTAAAGACTTGTGTCATATAACCTAAAGACGAGGTTGAAGATCAAATTTCCTTCATCCGAAGGAAAAAACAAAAATAAATAAACAAAAACAATATGCAATAACTTTTATTTTTATTGAGAATATTATGAAAAATAAAATAAATCACCTGCCAGGTATGTACATATATGATATTATACAATTATACAGATTTTCTGTGTATGTATATATATATATATATAACATGTAAATAAAACATTTTTTTAATGAAATATTTTATAAATTTTCAGTTGTTTCACCATTGCTTTCTTATTGGACAATTGTAATTTTGTCACTTTGTTTTATTAACAGTTATGATGGAGATTTTGTTTTTGATGATACTGAAGCTATTGTTAATAACCATGATGTATATGATACATCAATCTGGGATATATTTAAAAATGACTTTTGGGGTACTAAATTGTCCTATAAGCAAAGTCATAAGTCATACAGACCTTTTACCATCCTGAGTTTTAGGTAAAATATCATTATATATACACTATATTAACTTCTCACTGGAATCATATATATTATGATGTAAGAAATTGAAAATAATAAATTTTATATTATAATTATATACTAATTCTACAATTGCAAGATATATATTTTGCAAAATAAATTAATTTTTAATATAT
>JBCEZY010000009.1:6574686-6589767 GCA_039654445.1 Cataglyphis savignyi | reverse complement strand
ATTATCGAACACTAAATAATTTTCAAGATATTTTATATTTTATACTAAAATATGTCAGATTAAGATACAAAATAACTAAAAAAATTCTTAATAAAAAAATATTTTATTATAATGTTTTGAAAAACTCTCGAGATAAGCTACAAGAATAAGCAATAAAAATGTTGGTTTCTATTAAAAAATTTTAAGTTGACCTTGATCTGACTTTGGCAATGTCACCTATGGTCAAATTAATACTGTCATTAACTACGTCTTTTTAAGCCTTACAACTTTAAAATATTTTTCTCTAAAATGTAATGTTTACAAAATATTTAAGTGTATCCAGACTTTTGACACACCCTGTATATATATATATATATATATTCCCATATATATATATATCCCAGATTAATGGAGACAAAACTCGTGTGCAGATAGAGCGGAAAAACTGAGTCGAAAAGTCCTTTATCATTTTTTTGTACAATGCTTAATAAAAGAATTATTATTGAATAAAATCTGATTAATCATCGCCCATCTGTAACCGGGCACATGTGAGTCGTGCTGTAACAGCTGAGCGCTCACGCACACTACCAGGCGCGCGGTTCGCCGACGTGCGCCCGGCTAAAGATCGGCGATGATTGGACCAGACATCTTGTTTAATAAAAATTCTCTTATTAAGCATTGTACAAAAAAATGATAAAGGACTTTTCGATTCAGTTTGATCCGCTCTATCTGCACACAAGTTTTGTTCCCATTAATCTGGAACACCTTATATATACACAATAATTTGATAATCAAGTTTTAGATTTAAGAAGAAAGTATAAAAACAGTAATGGACAAAAAATTATCTTGAATAGGTTTATTATATTATAATTTATGTACTATATGCTTATAAAATTGACAGGTTTCTTATATTCAATATTTAATTTTTTTAATTTTGTGTATTTATTTCCAAATAACATCGAAATAGCAAATGACAAAAAAGTTGCTGAATTTATGAATGATTATTGTCTGTTTGCTATCTATCTGTTATATATGATTGCTATCAATTACATTGCTAATTATAAAAATAATTTGATAAAATAATTTGATAAAAATAATTTGATCCAAATTTTGCCCTCCATCGTTTTTATATTAAAAAAAAAATGTATTTTAATATAATTTTTACAAATTTGATTATCAAATTGTTTTGTATAATTTTGATATTATATGCTAATAAAAAATTTATAGACTTCTTATACTTAAATTAGTTTTATTTTATAAATTCTTTTTATTTGTTTCCAATTAACAGCCAAATAATTTTCTAATTATTATTTTGTATATTTATTTTCAAAATGTCAAATTATATTTCGTTATATATTATTCCTTCCTAGTTTGTTTGCCCAAATATATGTCTTTAACATATGTGTGATTTATATATGCTATATCTTTATTATATAATAGTAATTTTTTGCAAGCCCAATAGAAGATAATGTGTTCTTTTTCTCATTTTTACGCAATAAGAAAATTTATGAGAGAAAAACAGACATTTATTATTAAATTTATAACATCATACGGATTTCAGCTTAATACGTATCAGTCTGTCGCGTTCGGATTCGTATAAGAAAATCCGCGGAAAACATCTTGATCTATTGAAGTCAAAATTTGTTCTGGCACCGGCGTGAGTCTTGGACGTTCAGTTGTGAACACTGTGTCAAAATATTTTGTGTCCAAAGTGTGATCGAGAGCGGGCTTAAATGGCGGTTCTAATTGTCTTCTCTCTAATCGATCCCAAGGCAAATGCTATGGAATTGAAAATGCATAGTTAATTAACAAATTACATGAGCGATATATTTCCTCTATACAAGATCATAATGAATTACCTGAAAAAAAGCATGCATAGCAATTTCGTGACCAGGCGGCCTCTTTCCAGCATCTTTCTCCAATAAACAGACAAGTATATCGGTAGCTTCTTGACTCAGATACCGAGGTATAAATGGTCGTTCGTTGCAAATGCTCCAAAATAGTTCATCCTCGTCACATCCAGAAAAGGGTGACTGGCCGGTTAACATTTCATACAACAAGACACCATAAGACCACCAATCCACGGCATGATTATATTTAAGTCCTTTTATAATCTATAAATATAAATAATTTTATCTAATAAATAAAAAATAACTATTAATAAATCAGGAAAAAAATAGAGATAAATTTCCAGCGAATGATAAGATGTACCTCTGGTGCCATGTAATCTGGCGTACCGCAGAACGTATCGGCCGTTCTATCTAAAAAGATTTGGAGTTTACACATGCCGAAGTCCGCAATTCGAATATGTCCTTCGAAGTCAAGCAATACGTTGTCTAATTTGAGGTCCCGGTAAACGATGCCTTTCTTGTGTAGAAAATTCAGTCCGGACCATATTTCGGCAGCATAAAAACGTGCGCGGCTCTCAGGAAATCGACCAGACTTTTGTATGTGAAACATCAAATCACCCCCGTTAAGATATTCCATAACGAAGAAGAGATGCGAATCGGTCTGGAAAGTACAGAATAGATGACAAAGATACGGATGTCTTGTCGCCAGCGTGAGAACTTTTCTCTCGATTAATGTACACTCGACGTCGTCATCCTCGAGAACGACGTCTTTCTTCAAACATTTCACCGCATATACGCATTCTGTTCCGCACAATTCAGCTAGCAAGACTTTACCAAAACTACCTTTACCCAAGACCTGCAAAATAAAATTTATTTAAAATAGCATTTCGATTTATCTTATGAATTTTCAACTGATTTATTTAATCATTAAGAATATTTTTACAAATGGATATCTAACTAATAAAGTACTTTGTTTTATTAAAGCTTTATTGTAGGGCTGATTTGCGTCAAAGGCTTTGACATTCGAAGCTTGAAGGCTCGAAAATCGAAGTTTCAAAACTTCGAACCTTTGAAACTTCGAAGAATTATAATTATTAATTTAATATAATAGTGATAGTACTGCGATTATTATCAAAGTGCACATTTATAAAATTATATGATAAAATCCAAATCAAATTTCTAATATTAAATAATTACATATTTTAGCATATACATTAATTAATTTTTTTAATTTACAATATTTTTAGCGTTCCCCAAATGAATTTGCCATTAGCACGAATATTTTCTTCGAAGTTTCGTAAAAATGGGGTAACTTCGAAGCTTCGAATTCTTTTCTGTACATATACAATTGGAATAACATGTAATGAATTTAAGTGAATGTTTTAAGTTAAATCAAGCATTGAAAATCTTAAAACATGCACATAGACATTAATTATTGATCCATTAAAAGGGAAACCAGAATATCTATATAAATTAATGACAACGTCGTAACGTCACATATGTATCCGTCAATCATACATATATGTCTGGTTCAAAATATAATATAATATATAATATATAATATATATTATATCTACACGAATTTTGATGAGTTTTTCTTTTTATTACTGATTTCAATTTGAATTTCAATTGTAACGACTAATATCATTAAGTTTTGTAAAACTGTATAAAAAGTAATACACCTTCAATTTTCTCGCCACTTAAATATAGGGAGGATTTTTTTTTAGTAATTCTCCGCAAGAAATTTGTAGGAGATGGCATAGTTTAGGATATATAAGAAGTTAAATTTTCACAATTTTAATGCTTTTTCTATTATAAAATAAGGAAAAATGATGTTTGTTTATGTTGTATTTGTTTAGAACAGACGTGGAAAAAGAGTTTATTTACATTTACAGGATAGATTATATTTTCCGAAAATGAACTTCCCCGTAAAGGAGAGGGGGGCGGAATCCACTGTGTCTATGTAGACATGTGTTATTTTTTATACAGTTTTACTTCATTTTTATTTTATTTAATTTTAATATGAATTTAATTTTTAAATACGCTAAATATGGACCAAAAAATGGTCCAAAACGTACATATTTAATACATATTTAGTTATTGAAATTAATCAACAAACAAATTTGGGCAGTTATTACCGCTCCTTGGCTTTTCCCACCTGGCATCACTATTAGTTATTTTAACATACCTATAATACTTTAAAATCTTAAAATTAAATATCATATAAATTTTAAACCTATAGTAAAATCAATTAAAGATAGTCAATTTTCAAAATCAAAAAATTTTAATCCTTATTAGATTGATCTTAAATTTGATAAAATAAATTATTGATATTAAGTCTGATTAGACTTAATGTTTAGAAATTTTTATTATATTTTGTCAAATATTAATATTGCAGAAATAATATTGCAGAAATATTAATTAATTAATAAGAAGATTACGACGTACAGATTTATCGTCAATTCATGTGGAATAAATTTGGCATAGCAGAAGTAAATTAAAATAAATATTGTTTTTGTATTTGCCAAGGGAAATTATTATAATTGTAATAATCTATGGTAAATATGCATAAAAGTTTACATCTCACCGATGACTTTGATCTTGATATATATTATCAAGGACTCTAAATAACTTTTCCTTATAACTAAAGTTTCACAGTTTTAATGTATTTTCTGTTATAAAATAAGGAAAAATAAAGTTTGTTTACGTTGTATTTGAGTAGATCAGATATGGAAAAAGTGTTTGTTTACATTTCCAAAGATAAAACTTCTTGGATTTTTCTACTTTCCACGCAAAGTGAGGTTCAACGCAAATCTATGTGTCTAATTTTTTGATAGTGGAGCCTCTTTGTAGGAAGAGTGGAACATACTGTATCCACGCATATACTTTTTAATGCAAAATAAGATTCCACATGAGTTACTTTCTACGCAAAGCAAGCCCCCCCCGAAAGTGGAAAAATTCAAGGACCTTCGTTCCCGGAAATGTAAACAAACATTTTTTCCACGTCTGTTCTACACAAATATAACGTAAACAAATCTTATTTTTCCTTATTATATAACAGAAAATACATTAAAACTGTGAAACTTTAAAATCGCATATCTTGAGAACTATAAGAGAAGCCCGTTTAGGTTATAAGGAAAAGTTACTTAGGGTCATATCCTTAATTATGTCAAGGTCAAAGTCATCGGTGAGGTGTAACCTTTTATGCACATTTATCTAACTTTCATCTAGAAATATGTCAAATTATCAGCATATAACGCAAAGCAAATATTGATCTTTTTAGATTATTAGTGTGCTGCTGGTATAAAGAACTTATCATGTATAGTATGTACGTGCGAAAAAAATATTTTTATAACATATATCAAAAATCAAAATAGCTTATGCAAAGTGCAACGTGAAATATGTAAAACTCTACATCAAACTATATATGTATTGTCAATTTTTTGCTTCTTTTATATTCGCCAATTTTAGAAAAAATCAGTTTAATTATTCAAAATGTATAACAATCACGAAAACAAAATATGAAAATTATTTTTGCTATAGCAATCCATCGTACACGTGCACAAATGTAGGCGTACACGATTTTATATACATAAAGTACGTGTAATATACTTTAGAAATAGTTGGCTGATTCTTAGAACCGGTTAAATAGAGTGCATAGCGTACATCACGGTAAGCAAAAAATAAACAGATGTGTAGAATAAATGTTCTATAAATAAAAGGTCAAAGACGTTTGCATTCGAACAGAGTGTACAGACTATAGCGTATTGGGGATAATTTGTGTGGAAATATTTTATTATTGATAAAATTATCTACGAGATCTTTAATTTTTGAACTTACTTTAAGAAAATTAAAATCTGTGACAGCATATTTTTTAAATCTTGGTAAATTTGTCGCTGGAGGCGTTATCCGACCGCTCGAGAAACGATCTGAGGAGTCTGAATTTCGCTGATTGTCCGATGATTGCGAGGGCGCTAAGAATAAATAATAATCGCATTAATTTTATCTTTAATTTTTTTTTTTAATAAGTAGAATAAAGTCAAACACGCATCTATAATTGTACATTAGGATTTGTTTTCCCTCAGACTCAATCATGCAATCAGTTTGAGAGACAAGAGACGTGATTTCAATTCCTAAATACAACGAATGTAAAAATATTAATAAATCATTAAAAATTAGGCTTAAATGAAGCTAAAATTATCAATTTGCATATTTACTACAGAAATAATCTCTATATAAGAATTTATGCAAATATTTTGATTCTCTTTTTTGGATCTTCTTCAGTAAAACAATTAATATATTAACACATTTATACAATATATCAATTATTTTTATATCGTACTTCTCTTGATTATTTTACACATTGACAATCATGTATTTAGCATCATATAAGCTCATTAATTTGGATCGTTAGAGCCGTCTGGTGACTATTTTTAATAATATTAATGTTAAAAATAAAAAAATTTCTGCACAGTCATGTGTATATATGTGTGTATAAAACTTTGCATATATATAAAATGTCAAAGTTTCTTCTTGTGTGCATCAAGGAAGTTTTTTTACGTATGCATTGGATTTACTTACTAATAGTCGCTTCTGATATTGTCATTAGTATTAAAAATATCTGACTCTCTACGCAATTCGGTTGTATAACATTTTAAACATAAGTCAGATTTAAAATTATCCATATAAACATATTCATACCGTGCAAATAGGTGGAAAATGAAGAATATCCGAAAAGTTGCTATAGTTGCGAACCATACTTCTTGAAATGTTGCAATTAAATGGACAGCGCAAGATATTTAGAGTACTACTCACCTCTTTTCAAAGCTTGCAACGCTTCTGCGACTAGCTTTTGGTTTAATCCACATAGATTTCCAGTTAACTTTTCGCACTTCTTATGGCAGGCCATGTCACAATCTATAGGAATGTTTTATTGCAAAGCGATAAAAAATACATTCCTTAAATTCGCTTAATATCATTTTTTTGGTTCCTTGTAATGGTGTGAGCAGTAGACTCGATTTATGATATATTACGCGTGCTATTATAACGCAATATAATAGCATTATCATATACGTTTGCACTCAAATATATGATAATATACGTTTTATAATAAAAGCAAAAGAAACGATAAAATAAAATTATTAAAAAAAAATTATATATAAAAATATAAAAATAAGAGCAAAAAACTTTCTCTCCGAGTTCAATTTCTGAATTAACTTCTATTTTAGTTACAATTCTATTTCACTTGCAATTTAGTATTTTTTTCAATTACATACATATTTCTAATTTAAATTCATATTACTAAATTTTTGAATAAGGAAATTGTTTAACTAAATATTTAGAAAAAAATCTTTAATTAAATATTGGTATTTTTTAAAATCCAGAAAAAGTCTATTATAAATGTTTACATTAAATAGAATAATATTAATATTATTTCTAAAAACTATTTATATAAGTAGTATATATTTTTGTGGCATGGTCAAATATTTTTGTAACTATGGCGCTATATACGTGTAAACATTTATTTAAATGAAGGAAAATCTTTCTATTAATTTTTATATTTTTAACCTCCGCAATGAAAGAATGCACGGAAAAAGAATTTATAGATCTATAATATTTTTTCCCTCTAATATTTTGTCATCAATATGATACATAGTATATAGTGATAAAGTTGGGCCAATTTACATTCTATGTATTTAGACTATTATATATTTTTACATAAATGAAATGCTAGATACAGATTATATACATATATGACGCTATTAAAATAACGTTATATAATAGTTATCATTATGATAACTATTTTATAATGTTATTTTAATAGCGTCAAAAAAAAGGTGCAGACGATGTATGTATAGCCTCGCGTCCATTGCTACCACCATTGAATACATTAGCATGTGATATCACTAAATATGATACGAAGAAATAAAAAGTTAATGAAAATATTCCGACATGTTAAAAAAAAGCTCTTGACTTGATCTATTGAATTCATGAGTTCCATCTGCAATATACAAGTTTGGTCGCAAATATTTCTGATAAGCTTTTCTCAAAATTTTCTTATGTTTTTAGTAGTTTATTTATGTGTATCATTTGTTGATTTAAAGTCAACATATGTGAGTGATTCTGTTTAAAAGTGTAATTATTATTTAAAAAAATTAATGTTAATAAACATAATGTTAATAAACATTAATTACAAAATGCAATCCAAGCATAGATACTTATAAATATTTTTTTTAGGACTTTGTATAATAATTTAGCTAAAGATAATTTTAGCTTTTGTGTATAAATTTTGTAACATATACGCAGACATACAAAATTATTATTAGACAATATGCGAATTATTAATAAATAATTGAAACATTCAAACGTAAATTAGTAAATTAATATTACTAGCACATTTTAGTATTTTCTAGACATCTTCCGAATGTCGCGTTAATGTCACAATTCAAATAATATTTTTTGTTAACTGTGATTAAAGATAGAAAGAATATTTAAAACTGATTGGATACACATTCAATAGCAAAATTCTGACGCGTAGATGATCGAAAAATAAATACTCAAGATTCTTGGTGAACCGTCGAATCCGGAATCATTACTTCTTGTCGAATTCTTGTGCTCGGAATCATCGTCTAGTTCGATGCAAGTCGATTCGCTTCCGTCTGTACTTCCTGTTGTAGCAGTGCTCGTTGTACTATCGGTACTATCACTATTGACGGATGATATTTTTGAATGATGTCGCCTCTTCTTGATCTTCGCTCTTCTGATCTTGGAAAGATCTCTCGGCGTAGCTGTAAGTAATGCTGATGGTGTAGTATAAAACATCCTGATGAGATCGAGTGGGCGTTGTGAAGGTGTGTTTCTCGGACTGGACTTGGGCGACGTTCTTGGTAAGGGTTTCGCTGGAAATTGCTTTTCAGGAGTAAGCGTGTTCTTCTGTTGATTCGTTATCATCGATTCATTGTTACGAATCTTCATTTCTCTCTCGCTTTTTGTTGACGATGTTTTCTTAGTAGACGGCTTTTTTTTCTTGAGCGAATGTTTTATTTTGGAAGATTGCGGATTGATGTTAGGACTAGCGATCAAACTAGTTTCTTCCGACGCGGGAGTTTCCACATTGTCATCGTTCGTTAGATCGTTCCGATTGCTCCATTTTGAAATTTTTGCAGTTGAAAAACAATCGAATGATAGTTCGTTTGTTGGAGTATTGGAATTTTCGACCCAAACCTCATCGATTTTGCTGTTAGATTCTTCGGATAATTTAGATGCTTCGACTATATTTATTACAGGTACTGTGATTTCAGGTATTAAAGTAGATACTTCTGAAGCTATAACAGTCGTCATATCGCATGTAAGAGAGTCGGCTTGTATTAAAATCGCGGAATTGTCATGCTTTAAGGGAGCTTTCTTCACGGTTGAATTCGAGTTCTTGGTACTGACTGCTATTGAAGAATTTTTCTTCTTTTTTGATGGCATCTTTAGTGCATTTTTCTTAATCTCTGTTGTTTTAACGAGTTTTATTTCTTCATTTTTCACTTTTGGAAATTCCAGAATAACTTTCTCCTTTTCTTTTTTTTCTTTGACAACAATGTTATTAGATTCGAATGTTGAACTGCCGAATTCTGCTATCCCTTGTTTGATGTTAGTCTTATCTTTTTTATCATCGAAATTTATCGATTCTATCAACTTCTTTCTTGCTAATGAATCATTAAATATTTGTCCCGGATTCGTTGTATCTATGTTTTCAACTTTGGTGATTGTAGCCTCGCAAGAAAATTTGCTTTCTGGTTTTGATTTTATTTTTTCAGGACTATTCATCGCTTTGATCTCGCTCCAAAAATCGATAGATTCGGTAGAATCGCTCTTGGATAATTGTCCATTTTTCTCCTTATCGTAATTCACATCGACTATCACTGACTTCTTTTCCGTTATTTTATTCAAAAGTTTTACCGGCTCTAACGTTTTTTTGATAGATATACTTTTGTCCGCAGCTTTTTCATTAACAGATGCAGATTGTTGTACATTGGGAATATTATTGGATGTCAAATTCGATAAGCAATCATTCATTAATTTTTTAGAATCAACAAAGATGCTTTTTTTCACGATTTCCGGCACATCGAGATCTTTTTGAGAAAATGGTATGAATTTATCATCAATAATTTTTGTTATTTTAGATCGATCTTCCTTAATTTTTGATGAATCTATTTTATCGATTTTGTTCACAACCGTGCTCGGAAAAGTTTTCATTTTGAATTTAGATTTTGCAACATCAACTCTCGGCACATTGTTTTTCAAAATAGATAAGTCTTCCAATGAATCTTTTCCTATGTCAACTATGTCGACTATGTCATTATTTATTTTTTTATTGTCAGTTTTCAATAGATTCGATTCTTCTGATGCTGATATTTTAGTGGTGATTTTTTCCGTCTCGACTTTTGATGAATTAGTCGTTTTTATAGATAATTTGCGTAATATGTTTCCATTACTCTTCTCCAGTTTGTTTGTCAATGATTTCGTCAAATCAACTTTTGCCGGTTTAACATCTGTTATTGATTTTATTTCCTCATTGCGGTCAGTACTACGCACTTCACTGTTCATTTCCTTGGGCAAGGTCGTTTCTGTGGTCACCAAATTGGCCATGTCATCGGCTTGAGTCACGCTGATTTTAAAAGTCGATTTACTTGCTTCTACGCTATTGGTTTTCTTTGAAGCATTGAAGAAGGCAGTCTTTGCCAGTTTTGATGCTTTGTTCACCTTTTTTTCCGGCAACGTGACAACCTCCTCAGCACTATCCGGTGAATTTGCCAGATACTGTGCCGTCTCTCGTAATGAAAGCTCTGACGTTTCCACGACATTATTTCTATCTGTATTAATTTTAGACAGTTTTGGCAGACGACACGACGCACTATTGGCGCTGTTTTTACCAGCATTATTGTCAGCTTCACTCAAGACAACGCTTCGTCTTGTAGCATCTTCGCATAACATCGCCAAGATTTTTGATTTACTTTCTTCTTCCATGAGTTTATCTGTCTTTGAAATGAAAGAATCTTTAGTAGTGAGAAATCCTGGCAACTCGGTAGCCGAAACAGTTTTTACGTAATCAAAATCTTTCATAGCATTGATTACATTATCATTGTTTTTACTTTCATTTTTCTTTACATCCGTGAAAATACTTTTGGATATTTCTAATTGTTTTACTTGTGCATCGTTTTTCTGTGCATTTGTCGAAATAAATGCTGAAGCGCTTGATTGTACAGAATTCATAATCTTCTCAGCACTCTTTGAAAGTGATGCATTGTTTATATCATTTTCTCGTACATCGCTACTTGTTTTTGAGATAATCTTGTTTCGTATGTCCAATTTCTCATCCAATGTGGAATAAATATTCTTTTTTACCGAAGATTCCATTTTCTTAGACTTATTTAAAATTTCATTTACCGTCATATCATTTGTCGTTTCTATATTCAATTCTAGTGAATTTTTGCTCGTTAAACTATTTAATACATTATTTTTAATAATATTATTTTTTGCATCAACGAAACTATTTGTCAGGCTTAATTGATTTTCATCTTTGTTAAATTTCTCGTTTTTTTCAAGATTGACGTTGAGTTTTTCTATAGGCTGTTTCATTGTCAAATATACGCTGTTCCTTGATGTGTCCTTTATGTAAGGTTTTCGTGCAGGTAACACTATCTTCATTTCCGTTTCGTCCATATTATTTGGAAAAGCGTTCACTTCACTTTTATTTTCAAATACCTTGGGAATCTTCATACTTTCTCTAAATTGCTCGACCATTGATTCACATTTCTCATTTTCGGAGCTTGTATTCATCCAAATCGTAGAAAAATCCCCAGCACTGTTACAAGCTTCAATTTTATACATCTGAGGTTTTGACTCGTTGTTCTTGTCTTCAATCTCCGAATCAGTGGATATTTCATTGCCGATACTCAATCGCCTGTTATCAATCTTATCAGTTAGCCACAAATTATTGATAGTTTTATCGATACTTGGCTTCTTCTTTTTTCTTGTCTTATTTGTGGTTTTCTTTATTCTTGTCTTAGCTACTTTATCATCTTCTTCAGTCATCGTATCGGAATTGGTACAGTAAGAGTGGGTAATAATTGAACTTTTTGTTGTTGTCTCTTTTCTCATCAAAGTACCTTGTCGTATTTCATTCTCGATCTGTGCTTGCTCCTCAGCCACGAGACTGTCTAAGACCTTCGCTTGAACTTGTGCATACGTGGCTTTCTGTTGCAATTGTTCAGGATTAAGTTGTAGATCGGCAGAGGATCTGCGTCGCGTAAATCTGCGAGTGATTCGCTTCTGTACAGCCTCTTGTTCTTGAAGATTCTCTAAGCGACTCAAGCTGACTTGATGATATAGACGTGTCTGTTGATTTACGTCATTATCTAATTTCTTATCTTTAATGAAGAACTTCTCCATCAAAAGCTCACCCACTGACTTCTCGTGTTTTTCATTATGTTCTCGTAATACGGGATTATCTTTCAATGCCTGCGATCTGATCTTGATGGTCGGACGATTGCGATGCAAGCGATTCTTAAGACGACTCCCATTATGTGAGAGAATTCTCGGCGACGAAACATCGATATCTGCCGTGTTTATTACTCGTCTCGTATGGCTTATGGATATCGGTGGAGGTCTTACGTTGAAACGATGCAAGTGATTGAGCGGAGATTCCGAAATAGTTGATAGATGCGGAGAGAAACGCGACAGTGGAGTGTGAAAGGGTGTTCTGCATGAACATTATAATTTTTCGTGATCGTGATTCACATTTTGCATAAATTTATTATTATTCTGGCGGATACTTTTCTTGTGAATCGTCCTGAGTTTCTTTTGTGGACGTTCGAGTTGTTAAATATAAAATTGACTATTAAAGACTTTGAACCTTAAACTTAAAATACAAAATATTGTATTTTGTATTTGTTTTAAAAGTATAAAAATTACATAGTAAAGCAATATTTAATTAAAATTTAATTAGAATTTAATAATCTATATACAATTAGTAACATATTACATATTTATCTGATAAAATGCTTATACTTATACATATATATTCATATCGATTAATCAGCTCTTCAATCGATTACCATATTTTTACTTCAATACTAATCAATTATTTTTGTTTCGTACTACGTTACGGAATGAAAACATTTCACAAACATTTGTACACATGTGAAAAGCATACATGATTCGTTTGATATAATACGATCAATGTATAAAGTAATGCTATTTCTATATAACCACATAATGCATTTGAGAAAAATTTCTTCAAATTATGTAATATCTCGGAAAAAATTTATTTACATATTTACATGTTTTTCTTATGTATTAAATACGATAAATATAACAAAACAAAAAGAAAATATTGACAGATAACGTTTTTTATGGTAATTATGCTAAAAAGAAATGTTACTGTAAAAAAGTTTTATGATATTAATGATAAAAATAAAAACGATATGATTTTACGATATTTAATTTTTTTTTATAATAAAACGTAATTAGATTTTAGTTTAGGATAACTTTTAAATTTATCACTACATGCATCACGTGATTTGAAGAATCACATGAGTCACTGACTCGTCTTGCCAAAATCTCTATGAAAGATAAATCAGAAAAATTTACATATTACATAAAACAAAAAACTTACATATTATAATTATATGATCTATTTCGTACTTTTACGAAAAAAATTTCTAAAACTTTTTAAACATAACATGTATGTATACATCTATATAACGATTCCTAAGAAAAATTTCCACCAATCAACTTCCGCTCAAAAAAACAAATGTTAGTTTAATCACAAAAAAAATTCAATAAATGAAATAAAAAATTTGTATTTCATTTTGATATACTCTACATATTATAAAAATAAACAAAATGATATTTATATAATATCAAAACATTTTATATTCTAAGATAAAATTGCTTTATTCTTACCGTCCCGTGCCTGTCATTAATGAGCTATGATTTGCATAAGCTCCTCCTCCATAATAGTACGAAACGTCGTTATAATATGGCATTTTTTACACCTTGTACTATTTACACTGAATTATAATGTCTGATAATAATTACCGGACAACGATAACGAATGCTGACAAATGGAAAAAATAATCGAAAGTGTGCTGGCAAAAAATAATCAAACAATTGCGTTGTTTTTAGCAGCGGAGATCGGCCATGGAAATTCACTCTCAGGTGTGCGGAAAGTAAACCCGTTCTCACGGTTCAGGGAGCCAAGACCAACTGAGTTTAAACCGGCGACCTGATGTAATAATAGAATTCTAGTATATGAGGCTTCCCAGTGCGTCTAACTATACTACCTAGACTCTAATAAACCACGAGCACAACGGTTATTACAGCTAATAATTGCATAGTAAAGAATCCGAAACAATTAGCTATCTATATATCTTTTTGAATATTGTGAATATAATATAATTATTGATACTGATAAAAGAAAGAGAGAGATAAAAAATAGATTCTGCTTGTGACGACTTAAAATTTTAATTAAAATATATCCAAACAAATTATTTTTTGCTTTTTATAATTTTATTTTGTTATAAAAAATATATTTACATTTCTTTTTTCTAACATATTGCTTCTTTAGGAACTAAAAATTGTAATAAAATAAATTTTATAATTTCAAACAAAAATGTTTAATTGGACAATTATGTTATATGTGTCAAATAATTAGATTATTTAAACCAAGTGTTATCTTTAAAGATTTATATTTAAGGATCAATTTTTTCGTAATTTATATAAAAACGGAGTGCATAAAATCATTGCATCTGTCATTAATCAAACGTCACCGAATTTGAAAAGGCATTTTCAATTAACAAATATAATATCTAAAGTAAATGAACGTTCGGGATTAAAACTCGGAATCAGCCGAATACAAGTCAGATGTTCACTCGGAGAGCCACGCATTATTTATATTGTATGTATGCAACCTGAATAAAAATTTTTCACAAAGTTTCATCGAAATCGGAGCTAGGCTCTTTTTGAAACTTTATCCCATTTTATTTATAAAAATTAAATATTTTAATTAATCTAAGTATATGAAAAGTATATATTATATAAATTTAAATTTGTATAAACTAAATATTTTGTTTATATAAAAATGATACAAATATATATATATATATATATATATATATATATATATACATATATACATACATACATACATACATACATACATACATACATACATACATACATATATACATACATACATACA
>JBCEZY010000009.1:6521787-6539912 GCA_039654445.1 Cataglyphis savignyi | reverse complement strand
TATATATACAGGGTGTCCGATAATTCTCGGATCACCCTTTAAGGGAAGGAGGGTGTTATTCTGAATAGAAAAGTCCTGTACCATTTTGTGATTTTCTTAATATTTTAGAAAATATTAATTTTAAAAGATCAAGGAAGTGCCGCGAAAAGCTCGCGGCGCGAAGATGCCTCCCACTGTCAATTGATACTCGGTCCGCAGCAAAGCAATAGGAGGAGCGGTTTGCGAGCGTGCTTCGCTATGATAACCGAAAGAATTACTGAAGAAGAATTAATGAAAAGATCACATACATAAAACAGAGCGCGCATTATGTGTGTAATTCTTTCGGTTGTCATAACGAAGCACAAAATAGTACAGAACTTTTCTATTTAGAATAATACCCTCTTCCCTTAAAGGGTGATCCGCGAACTATCGGACACCTTGTATATATATATATATATATATATATATATATATATATATACATACATACATACATACATACATACATATACAGAGTGTCCTGTAAAGATTGCGCCAACGCTCGTGAGCGGGTAGAGGACAGTAAACTGAACAGAAAAATCCTTTACCATTTTACAATTTTCGTAATAATTATTGAAATATTAATTAAAAGATATTAACAAATTAGCACGTGTTTCGCGCGGCTATCGCACGGCTAGACCTCGCTGCTGGCACGCCTAGGGCATATGCCTCATGGTCTAGCCGCGCGATAGCCGCGCGAAACGCGTGCTCATTTGCCAATACTTTTTAATAACCTGTATATACATACATATATACATATACATACATATATACATATATACATATATAATACACATACACATATACATATATATATATATATATATAATACATATATAATACATACATAATATATACATGAGCATAACAAGACTATGTTGTTGATCCTGCATAAAATTGATAACATGTTACGAAAAAGTTTTTAGAATTTTTAGAAAGTTTTTAATAACATTTATAAATCAAAAAACAAATCAAAAAATGTTCTTAAACAAATGTTTATCTGAAAAGTAAAATGGATAAGTACATAAAAGCTAACACACCTTCAATTTTATTGCCATTTATGTTACACTAAATATGTTGCAAGGTAAATTCTTATGAGTAATTACTCGCAAAAAATAAGTGGGGGATGGGATTAGTTTAGAATTCTAGAAGATATAACAACTTAAAGTTTCATAGTTTTAATGCTTTTTTTTAAGTATTATCCAGTATATTAGAAAAAATAAAATTTGTATATATTGTATTTTTTGTAAGCAGATAGAGTAGACAAAGTGTTTATTTACATTTACGAAATAGGTATACGATCATAAATGTTTTGTTAATAATGTCTCCTTTTCATCCATAGATATCATATATCTAGAGTGTTTGCCTTTATTTAGAGAGTGTCATGTACAAAAACATACACTCTTTGTTTCATGCTCTTTGCGTTCTCTCTCACTCGCACGTATAGCATAGCGTTCTTTTTCGCTATATTACGCGCCAGCAAGAGAAAGCGCAAGAAGCCAGAAATAGAGTTTATCCTTTTCTATGTGCAACTTTACTCCCACTTCTTAACACTCGGTATAGATATATTATGTCTATGTTTTTATCTATTTCTCGCAGTTCGTTAACAGCTTTCGATACAAATTTGTGAATCTTACCTTAAGAAATTATTTTTTATTATTATTTATTGAATGCTTATTTATTGAACGGGGGCGAAGCTAGACTCCTGCATCTTCACCCCTCAAAAAATCTAATCTAATTTAACCTAACTTTACTTTTAAAACTGAAAATAAGTTTGGGTTAGGTTAGAAATTTTTCAGAGTGGGCGTGTAGGGGAAGAGACGAATCCCTTCTTCTGTCCATGCGTAAATGTCATAAATGATTTTTTTGTAATAAAAAAATAATAAATTATATAGCGTACACATACTTTTTAATGTCAAACTTTAATTTGTCATATCTTTTAAACTAATGCTGTTCCTCATTTATTTCTTGTAGGAAATTACTGAAAAAAACCTTCTTTACAGCATATTTAAGTGACGATAAAAATGTGTTATCTTTTAAGCAGTTTTATCATAAAATATTATATATAAAACATTCTACTTTTTAAACAAATAACATTCAATTTTTTTAATAAACATTTAATTTAAAAACATTTTTTAGTTTATTTATTAATTTAAAAGTTATTTATTCAAAAAATTTTCCATTTCCAATCTTATTTATTCTATCTTATTTATCTATAAAAGTCTTATAATTCTCTATAAATTGTCAGAAAAATAGCAAAATCAACATCATAATGTCATATTGACTATGAAATAATTATAATGTCATTTTAATATTTTCGTATTATTTGACGTTATTATATGATTTTTTGTTTTGCTTGAACTAACAATAAATCTAGTGAAAGATTCTAAAGCTGGAGTTGATATTTTCTCTCAAGATCTCAAGAAACAGCGGGATGTCATAGAGGACCTCTACGATTTAGGTGACTTCAGGAGTTTTATTAGCACCAACAGCACTGTACTATTTTAAGCAGAACAGAAAATCATAACAAAATATCAAAATGATATCATATAGACTATTAAAAGTCATTTATGTTATTTATATTAATCATTTTGGTGTCACTTTGATATTATTTGATATTATTATCATTTTCTATTCTGTTTAAGATATTACTATTAAGATATATGCGTTAATAATGCCACTTTATCTATTTAGACTCCATTCAATTTGTTGTATTCATCGAAAATTTTCAATGGATCTATAGTGACAATTATAATGATTTAATAGTCCACTATTATGAAGAGTTGTTTTATATCAAAGAGAATGAAATTTTTGTTTTATATTAAAGAGAACGAAATTTAAAAAGTCATATTAGATATCGATTTTTTCCAAAATCTAACTGTAAAATTTTATCCGATCATATTTTATTTAGATAACGCGAAAATTATGCATATTAGAGACGACCTTACCGATTTCAATGATCTTGATATGTGTTATCAAGAATATGCTCCTGAGTAACTTTAAAAAAGTTTTAGCCGCTTGTTGATCATTAAAAAATTATTAACAAAATAAGTTTAAAAAATAAGACAATTTTCTAATTAATATTAAGAAATATACACATATACGCAATTATATGGCATGTGTGTGTATTATAAAGTGAAAGGATGAGCGGAGAATTTCTAACATAAAATTAGAAATAGGTTTAGGTTAAGTTAAATATTTTGAAGTAGGATTGCGAGGGGCGGGGTCTCTTTTCCGTCACCCTTTCACGTTATAATAAAGTAAAACTATAAAATACTTCTTTCTTATTAAATTTGACGCATGAGCGGGCAAGATTTACTACATTTTAATATGTATTTTTAGCACTTATTCTTGAGATATTGGGGAGAAAGAAATACATATTTGCCAATATAATATAATATTTAAAATATCTATTCGTGGTAATCATAACGCTGTCAAAATATAAATTCAAATAACGAATAACTTACAAAGAATAAAACTTATAAAGAAAACAAATATTGCGTATTGAAAGTAGTATCATGATTATGTATTGAATATATCCCAAGTAGAACACAAAAGTCATAATGATATCATTAGGACATCATCATGACTTTATTTGTCTCTTAAAAGTTACTGATAAAAAATGACGTAAAAATGATCTAAAAATGAAAACAGAAAATCATTGTTATGTCAAGAATTCATCACAAAATCATCATAAAAAGTCGATTAACGTCATAATGATTTTTTCTAAATTGACTTCTACTTGATCGTCATCATGATCATATTATGATTTTGCTCTCCTTGGGATATTCCACCAAATTAAATTCCTTCTTAAATACATGATGTGAGAAAATTACATTCCATTCGTTAAACTTATTTCGTTAATATTTTTTTAATAAATAACGGTTAAAATTTTTTGAAAGTTTTAACTTTTTATTTAAAACCACCTTGCCGAAAATCTTTGATTAAAACTGAAAACTGAAAAAAAAAAGTAATCCCAATTGATTGGGATTTCTGCATTGAAAATACGGTATTAATACCAATTAAAAATAATCAAATGCACAGAGAAAAAAGTTTTTTTGGATTTAATAAATTTTGTTAAAACTAAAGAAATATAATACTTGGAATGATCCAAGCATTGAACTATACTGATGTTTAAAGTAACAAATATGATTGTTTATTTTTCAAATACAATAATATATTTATTTTACTTTAAATAAAATATTTTTTGAATAAAATTTTTTTTCAGTTAAACAATTATATTATTATACATAATAATAGTTATATTATTATAACAGTTATATTCTTCAATCAACATTTTTTTTATTTAAAAGATTCATTATGCTGCTTTTAATAATTTAAATAAAGCTTACAACAAGCTAGATAAAGTTAAATTGTTAAATTGTTATTTTTATAATCAAATTTTTGCAGCATTTAAGTCCATAGTATGGCCTTAAGCAAAATATTTATTCGGAATTTCCATAGACATATAAGATAGACCCAGCATGCCATATATTTCTTTATGCTAAAAGTTGGGTTTGGCAGAAAGGAGAAAGAGGCAAAATATCGGGGAATCTCTATCCTTTTCTGTCGCGCAGAAAATGCGCGCGCATTAATGACAGCAATGGCCGACATGCCGGCAATTGCAAATAACCTAAAAATAACATTGAATATCGTGAATAATTGTATAAAAATATTATCTTAAACATTAAAAAAAATAAAGACATGCAGTGTATGTGATTATTGAAAGAAACTTGGCGAGAAAGAAAATATATTTTTCCATAAGTCAGTAGCTGTCAAGTGTCAAGAGACGACTACGCATCCTATCTGCGCAGATAAAGAAAGAAAATTTCCCTCTATTTTGCCTCTTTGTTTTTTTCTGCCAAGGACATGTATGCTGAGTCTATCTTATATGTCTACGGGAATTTCTGTTCAAATAAGTGAATATCGGACATTTATCTGTCCGATTTTCCACAAATCAGTTCATTATCTGAAGTCTCTTCTATGAAGGTTGTTCAGAAACTGATAGAAATAATTGTTAAATGTTATTAATGTTATTAATGTTGCATGTTGCAAGCCTCATTCATATACGCTTATAATAGAAATTTAAATACGAGTTCAATAAAATATGACGCGTCGCAAAGCAATAAGTGAATAAACTATTCCATTCCAAATAATAGTTATATTTCCATCAAACAATGATTTAATGCAATAAAACTTAAATTTTTATTCAACAAAATAATGTTTTGTATAAAATTAATAAAATGTTTTTTGTAACGAAACACACAAATATGTAGATATATTAAATCTAAAGAAACCTTTTCTCTGTGTACGATTTAGACGGATTATTTTGGATTATACATCTATCCAATTATTTGGATTGACAACAATATGGATTAGAATGTAATGATTGCGGATTGGAAATAATCCGCGAAAGCGATATTAAAACTGATTATAATTTGTTCGGAATTAAAATCGATTACTTTTTAATCCGGGCGCAGATTGAACCGATTAAAACGGATTATGCTTTAATCGAATATTCGGCAGGACATGGCCTTGACAACATATGTCAAGGTCATTGAAATTCATTGAAGTCGTTTCTAGTATGCATAATTATGCTTGATATAATATAATAATCTTATATAAATATAATAATGCTTGAATCAGAGGGATCGTCCAGTTTGCGCACATTACAAATCGGACACGACAATATTTTCCGATTGGACACAGACTCGATCGAACACAAACCCGATCGGACACATCCAAGTAGAACATAAAAATCATAATGATATCATTAGAATATCATTATGACTTTATTTATCTCTTAAAAGGCACTGATAGAAAATGACGTAAAAATGATCTAAAAATGAAAACCTAAAAAACCTTGTTATATTAAGAATTCATCACAAAATCATCATAAATCATTATTATGTCAAAAATTCATCACAAAATCATCATAAAAGTGTATCAATTGACATCATAATGATTTTTTCTAAATTAACTTCTACTTGATCATTTATTATGATTTTGTATTCTATTTGGGGCAGTCCCAATCGGACACAATTCCGATTAGACAGTTTCGATCATATATGGTTGCAATTGGACCTGATAGGACCCTGGCCCGATTGGACAAAAGCGGATGGTTAAAGCTCAAAAACCTATGTCTAATTTTTTGATAGTAGAGCCCTCCTGTAGGCAAAAGCGGAACACTGCCTTAACGCAAACACTTTAAGGAAAAACTCGATTTACAAGGGCCAAAAAATTAGTTTTTTTATTATCTTAATTGATAGTAATACTATTCAAGTATATAATCCTAAAGTTACAGAAAAAATCCGAAGTACTTCGTCAGATAATAATTATCGGAGCGCAAGTAATATGGCCGAATAGTCGGGCGGCCAAAGCTCAGCCTCTTACAGATATTTAGACAATTATTGGATCGGCAGATTTTTGTCGAACAAAATGTGAGTCATCATTGGCGCGTACGTATTATTCGAATGCATAATGGAAAGTATTGCAAATTACCCTCTGACTGCTGTAAGTACACAAAAAGTTACAGATTTTATGACCGTAAATTTTGAGCATTTTTCTCGAAACCACATTTTTTGAATTCTCGTACAAGATAGAGAAAAATTTATTTGATCAATTGACTTGATATTTTAGTTACATAATTGTATTCTCTTTTATGTGAACCTAAGAGATTTTAAAAAAATTTGAATTTAACATAAAACAATTAAGTTAAAAATTTTGTGCAAAAATCATAACTTTTTTTTCAAAGTTTCACAATTTGTTTAATTTTTGATATTTAAAAAATTTTTTTAGCTTTACATAAAAGGTAATTACATAAAAATTAAAAATTTTTTTGTTTTTTTGTTACTGACAAAAAGTACGCACGCTAGATTGTATGAGAACGAACAACTTCGGTGTCAAGACGTTGTAAATATTGTTGAATATTATAGATCAGAAATCAATATTTTTGTATAAAAAAATTTTTTTGTTAATGTCAAAATATGTAATAAAACATCTCAAAAGTTTTGAAAAAATTCGTTTTATTGAAGCAGAAAAAAAATCGCAAATATGACGTTTTTTTAGCGTTTTAATTCCTTCCTTAATGCGAAGTAAGGTTTTAACATAGATTTACAACTTCCCACGTGAAGTGAGATTTCACATGGGTTTACAATTTTTCACGCAAAGTAAGATTCAAATCTATGTATTGATAAGTGCTGTTTTATATGAACTTTTTTTTTATTTCCCGAATTTGGATTCACGTGCAATTTATTTTTCACATCGAAAACAACTGAGTCTGTGTCCGATCGAGCCTGTGTCCGATTGCAACAGCATGTGTCTAATCGGAACTATGTCTGATTGGATCTGTGTCTGATCCAACCTATATCCGATCAGGATTGTGTCCGTTTGAACCTGTATCCGATCGGGTCTGTGTCCGATTGGGAAATATTGTCGTGTCTGATCTGTAATGTGTGCAATCGGGATTCACTCGAATCAGAGTCATGTCATATGGGTAACAGAATTGATTTCAAAGTCTTTTGTGCAATCGATTTTGGGATCTCCAAATTTGGATTTCTCTAAAACTAACGTGAGAATTATAGTAAACCATTACTAGAACTGTAACGTCACGGCATTCATAGGACTAATGTGATTCATATTCTGATGAACTCTTTATATATATATCCGTATATAGGATGTCCTACCAAAAATGGTTTCCTTCTTTTATCTTTTAAACTAAAAAATAAGACTGTAACAAATATATATCAAATTAAATAGTTTAAACTGAACTTTTTTCTGAACATAGTGATTGCTTTCAAAAGCTATCTGTGTTAACGAACGGAGAGATATTAAATCAAATGGTTTAAACTGAACTTTATTCTGAACCTAGTGATTTTCAAAAGCTACCTGTGTTAACGAACGTAGAGCATAATTCTTTTACAATAATATGAAATTTTGATATAAAAAAATTATAATTCGAATATAACAATGTATGATATAATATAAATATGTATGATATAATATAAATATGTATGATAAAATATAAATATTTTACATATTATAAAAGTTTTATCAACTTGAAATATCGAAAGCGATATTTATCTTTTTATTTTTTCTGCGATATAGTCAACTTTGGATTGAATATTATGATCCAGTAACATGTCAATCTCTAATGGGTGAATTAGAAGTTGGCCATAATACAGGGCAAAAAGTGAAAAGGTAGACGTTGCCCACTATTTTAAGTTAATAAAATTCATATAATATGTAAAATATTTACATTATATCATACATTGTTATATTTGTTTCAAACAGAGCTACAACTTTTATTCTATCAAAATATTCACATTATTATAAAAAAATTATACGTATCTCTTCGTTCGCTAATACAGATAGCTTTTGGAAGCAACCACTAAACTCACAATAGAATTCAGTTTAAATCATTTAATTTTGTGTAGTTATGGTCTATCTTTTTTACTTTAAAAGATAAAAGGGGGCACTGTTGATGAGACATTCTATATATGTATACATCATGTATACATCTCCATCCGCATATAAAAATACACGATGTACATACATACATCCATATGAACGATATATGTTTGAATTAACACATGATGAATTAAAGATTACGAATAATTAATCCATTATGTTCCTTTGTTTGAAGTAAAATATTTAAAAATTATTCTTCCTAATATTTAATATTTATATCTATTTCTAATATTTTCTCTTTTGTGCGTAAGACATACTTTTTTAGACAAAAATTGTAAAATACCAAGAAAATCATAAAATAATGATATTAATTTGATCTCGGATTATATAACGTTTTTAAAAAATATCTTAAACTTTTTGTTATTAAGAACTTCTTAAATTATAAGCGGTATTACCGTCATTATTCAAAATGTACCATATAAAAATTGCATTTGCACTTTTTTATATTTATGTGTAAATAAATAAGTAAATAAAATATTTTTAAAGTTTTAAGTTAAAGTTAATTTTTTAAAATTAATTAAAGTTTTAAGTTTTAAGTTTTTTATTAAAGTTTTTAAAGAAAAGGCTTTTCTTTCCTTTTCTCTTCTTCTTTCTTCTCTCCTTGCTGAGTACAACCTTTTTACTTTTCCTGCTTAAAATGTTGGATACAAAATAATAGAAAATTTGTCTATCATATTCTTTGATGATTTGGAATCCTTTATTTCACAACTGACTTATGAAATTGCATAAGTATATCTTATTATATATTATCATAATTTTCATAAATTATTTTAGAAAGAAGAGTTATAAAAAAATATTATATTAGCTGTTTATCATAATTAAAATATATGATGCAATATTTCCTAAAATTGAGAAACATCAATTTATCATACGAACATTCATATTTCACATGATTAAAAAGAATAATATCATAAAATATGATTAAAATACATAGAAAGCCTATGTTATGCGACTTCGACATAATGAGTTATCAACATAGAAATTCTATTTATTTTTATCCAATCATTTTTTATCAAAAATTTTAAGCAGGATTGTTTTTTTACTGCATTGTGAATTGTGTGCATCTTAACTTAATGGGTATTTACGTACCGAATAGCTCACCTATACGTATATCCTTCTGCACCTACACTACGTATCGGAGGATTCCGATGGTCCACGGAGGACTTCCTTCCAGAGGTTCCAAATTTGCCGCTACCAGCATTCCTCCTCTTTGCGTGCGAGCCACCGGTGAACATCATCTTTCACGGCTTCACCAACAACCCAGTTTAACTTCACTTTATATTTCACATCGACAATACTATTCTCACGGTTTAATTCATAATCCATGATTTATATATTAACGCGTTATTGAAGCGTACATAATTTTCATGCATTTTGATGCTTAAATTTAATGTATTGAACGGTCAAAAAATTTAAGAAATATTGAATAATAACATAATCACAAATATAAAAAAAAATTCGCTAAAAATTCGATATAAATGATATCGCAATTCAATATATCGATTCATTCCTATATTCCAGAAATAATCGAATTTGCGCAACATTGAATGCTAAATGTCGACATTCGAATAAAATCGTATCACCTGTGTGAAATGCACTGCGTTACAAGAAATATGTTTTTGATTATCAGTTTATTGCATCTTCTTCTATCTACACTCAAGAATGGAAAAATCATAAAATAATACCCTATTATTCAAACAAATTTGGAGAAAACACAAAAATTTTCAACATTATTAAGATTATTATTGATTATATGATTATTGATTATTCTCTAAGACAAATTATCTCTTATATTACTTTGACTATTTAAACGGCGATATTTTCAACCAAAAAATATTCCATACAACACATTTACACAATGTTTTCACATATATAATTATCTATAGACCAAATGATATTTATCCAATCCATTTCGAATTATCATTTGCCACAAGATGCAAGAAATATTCGTTTATTTTTTTACGATTTTTCAACTTCTCCAAACAAAGAATGATATGGAAAGAATACTGATGGTTGGCATACACATTGTTGATTTTGTTGTGATTACTGTTCCCACTCGATATCAAAAACGCATGACATCAAACGAAATGGCACGCGTTACCACTGAGATACAACGATGTGACTTCGAGCAACCGGGCGAGCTGCAGCTGGTCTTACATTAGAATTTCCGTAATTTTCTCGGCGGTATTAACCGAAGCGATATTCGTCTCGCTGTCCGAAAATATTGTTATCGTTATAGCATCGTATCATTACGTTCATCAATCAAATTCGATGATCATCGGACAAACGTTAAGATAAACGTAACAACTAGATTTTGACGCTTAAAACGTTGCAAAGGTTTGCAGAAAACTCCGCCGTAGTCTATAAATATCAGCCTGTTGAATACCGCCCGCCATAAAGCGACAGGGCTCGATCGTTGCGCCAACTGCACTAAATATCACAAGGCTCAAGAATTACTTAATAACGAATATATATTTTCCAGACTGGAGAACTGAAATCAGAATTCTTAAATAGTGATAATGTATTTTTAGTAGTAATGCGTTTTATGAACTGTACACATAAAATTAAAAAAAAAAACTTTGTTATATTTAAAACACGTTTTATATTGCTGATTTCTCTGGAAAAAGTTAAAAAGATATACAGGGTGTTCTGCAAAGATTGTGCCAACACTCGTGAGCAGATAGAGCATAGTAAACTGAACAGAAAAGTCTTTTATCATTTTTTGATCTTTCTTTTCGTTGTTATAAGATGTTAAAGTTAGCTAATCAGCTCCTGTCTATACAACAGAAAGCCGTCTCGTTACTCCGATCCCCGACGTCCCTCCTTTGTATTCCGTTGTAGACAGACGCTGATTAGCTAACTTTAACATCGTATAACAACAAAAAGAAAGCTCAGATAAAAAATGATAAAAGACTTTTCTGTTCAGTTTACTATGCTCTACCCGCTCACGAGTGCTGGCACAATCTTTGCAAGACACCCTGTATATATATATATATATATATATATATATATATATATAAAGATATTCTTGATGCAAAAAAAAACTTTGTTAGCATCCTATCATTATTCAATTTTTAATAAAACAAAATTTAATACAATAGGAAATATTATTCTATAAAAAAATATTCTTGATGCAAAAAAAAACTTTTTTAGCATTTTATCATTATTCAATTTTTAATAAAACAAAATTTAATACAATAGGAAATATTATTCTATAAAAAGAAATCTACTTGCCTATGATTAAGTAAATATAATATAGCTTAATTATTAATTTATATTATACATTTTTAAATATAAAAATAAATCAAAATATGATTAAACAAATTATAATTTAAAAATCTTAATTACAAATTTAAATACACAAACCTGAATACACAAATATGTGTTTAATAAATATTTAAATAAGTATATCTTTAAATAAACAATATATTTAAATAAAAAATTATTCAAAATTAGAAAAAATTATATATAAATCACAGTATTCATAATTTTGTACATAAGCCTTATTAGTTCTTATAATACTTAATATTTTCTCAACAAGATTATTTGTATTTCTTTTCAATATTTGTTATTTTTTTTTAAACCGTAATATATTGTCAAAATAGAATCATAACTATTTCTAAACTTAATTTATTATAAGTTAATTTATTATGAATATTTTTTATGATATTTAACTGCTAACAATTTTTTCAAGCTCGATATTCGAAATTAAATGGTAAAACTAAAAATGACAGAGTTACATCACAAAGATCTTTAAATGGATTTTCTCCAATAGCATTTCTATAATTTGAAATTTTAAGCCAAAATTTTATTTGTATTGTATTATTTATATTTTGCAATTTAATAAAATATCTTTTTCATACTGAACAACGAGTTATAATATTAGTAATTTAAGATTTGTCTGTAATAAATTCTTGAGAAAGAGAAGTTATATTGAAATTTTTTTAACATATTATCTACAGAAAAGAGATTTTCTCTAAAATTTTTATATTATCAAGTACTCTTTGTTAAATTTTTTAATACAATTTGTAAAAAAAATTTTTGTTTTAAAAATTTTTCTTATTATTTGATGAAATAATTTTATCTGACTTTAATTGATTCAATTTGATTTCATATTGATAATCTAAATATAAATTTCTTTCTAAATAATTTAATGTATGACTTATATACAGGATCGAGTTTAAGCAAATTTAATGAGAGATATTATTTTTCTAACACATTCATTGTCAAGCGTAATATGAAATGTATTAAAAAAATAATATTTCTCATTAAATCTTAAAGGATCAGTATTTTGAATTCCAAAAGATTTATTTACTTATGGCATTTAATATTGGATCTGCATTAGGTATTGGATAAAGGTAAAAACAAAAGATATGCTAAGTGTTAAATTCCTTTTTATATAAAACATAATAATTGTCAATATAGCAATTTTCATTAATCCTCACAATCTGGAAATGTGTTTTAGCTTCTAAATAATGATTAATTATTCTAGACACAGCTCTTTTAATTGACAACTATCTTGTTTTACATTTTTTTATAACCTTTTTGAATTCACAACCGTTGCATTCGCATTAAACGAAACAGTTGTCTATATGCGTACGATGTGTGAAACAGAACGGATCTTGAGACAACACTCAACGGGTCTGTTTTTTATAGCTGAACTGGCTATAGTTCAGAGTTTATCTTTTCTCTCCATATTGGAAAGAAAAAGATAAGCTCTGAACTAGTTCACCCAGCTCAGTTATAAAAAACAGAACCTTAAATTTAGATGCGAAATTCAATATCGGCATCTTTGATATATTCTTTACAGTTGAATTGACTGCTCTAGTTCAGAGTATCTTTTTTTTCCTACGTTGGAAAAAAAAAGATAAGCTTTGAACTCGGCCAGTTCAGCTATAAAGAACAGACAACAGTTCCTTTGTTGTCCTCAAGTCACGTGGTATATGCCACCAGATTGTTATATACGTATATATACGTATATATACGTATATATACGTTACGATTCAAATATACATGTAACAAAAAAAAATATTTACTGTAAATTTAAATTATAATTCAGAGAATTGATTAAAGTAGAAGAAATAAAAAGAATATTTCTGCATAATACGTTTTTTTTTAATTAGATAAAAATAAAATCAAAAATACATTATAGAGGTTATTTATAATATTTTGACGCAGTTCTAACCTTTTTAAACACGCGTAACGATGACACATCGCGTTCTATTGAATTCGGCTAATTTCAAGTTTCGGCATGTTATTATAAGACAGTTATATAATCAATCAATAATAATAATTCTATCAAAAACGAATCAGTAAATAAACTATTAATAAACTCATTTTCGCAGTTTTTTGTAAAATTTAAATAATAATTTTTTTTTATTATTTAATTTTTTTTATTTTCTCTTAAGAAAGTGTAAATATGTGATTTTTTAAAGAAGACTGTGTACGATATATTTTGGTTAATAGCTAATTTAATAGCTTAAATTATTTACTTTTTCTATATTTAGTATTCTTCTTTTTTTTTCTTCTTTTTCAATGTATATTTTCAATGTTATATTATACGCTTATATTACGTTCACATCGTGCGCAAACGCACGCGTTTAGCAAACGCTATAACGCGATGCAACGCGTGCATGGAAACTAGGAGTTAGAAATGTACGAATTCGTGCATGCACACTAAAATTTTATTCCAAATTAGACTCCGACTGTCGCAACTGGATATACTGGCACAGTCTCTCTTCGCCATCTTTATGGTACGTGTTTCCGCGTTACGTATTTTATATTGTGATATTTTAACAAAGTTATCGAATTTTTTATTTTGGACAACGTTGAAGTAATTAATTACGTCATATTCTTTTCTAGTGTTGACCACCAAATAATGTCACATTAATGATGACATTAATTGACTCTGACATGATAACCGATCTGACGCGATTTTATACAGTAATGCTAAGACTCTGTATGTGGGGTGACCAATCAAGAGCCAGGCGTTTGCCGGAACCTGAGCTGCGCGTGGCTTTTGATTGGTCACCGCAGTATTTGCTGGAGCTTCACCGCATGTATGAAGCAGAGCTGTAACGACCCAACGTTATAACCGTCTTTCGTGATCGTACGCCGACATGGTTGTCCATCGTTGTATTCCGCGTATTTCATATATTTCTCGTATAGTGATTACGCCGTAGTAATTCTAAGCGTGATCGTCACGCTTAGAATTTACTCTATGTGACCGTTATATATATTGCAATGCGTGCCTTTCTTTGTGCCAAGTAATAGAGCACGAATAAAGACATTGATAAGAACAAAGACACTGTTTCGTTTCATTACCTCAGTGTGAACATAAAAATTTGTCGCGAGTTCTTCGCGATCATTCTTTTATGTGTAAATTGAGTGATGTGATTGATTATTAACATTACACGATATCAATTAAACATTTTTTGCTACATGATAACGTGTCTTCAAATAACGAGACATCTTTGACGGAGAACGCAATTTCCGCGTCCTCGTGATCCTGATGAGTCCTACATCGATGCCACGAAATTAATGAAGTTGCCGTCATTCTGATATGAAAATCCCGCGCTTTGGTTTGCCTAACTTGTAAGGTAGGATTTACCTTAGTACGCATCATAAATGATGAATTAAAATTTCGGCATGTCTCTCTCTTGATTTAAATGTTTTGTTCTTTGTCACAGATCACTTTGTCATTTATTATAACAAATATGATGCAATTAATATTTAATAAAATAAAATAAATTATACAAATAACTTGCGGTTTATAAATTTTAATCGTATATGATATACTGATATAAAAAAAATATTGATATAAGCTATGAGTATTAATTTGAATGTGACGAATTAATTAAAAACAAATATTGATGTTATTTATTTTCAATCATTCTTTTATTCCTTTGAATGACAAGGTCATTAAAAATCGTTGGCATAGATGATTTTAATTTTTTTTTTCATCAACGCGTACCTTTTCCCACATATCAACCATGAAATGGAATTACAAAATTTAACTATACATGGTGTCTGGAGTCAATCGCATCATTTGTCGTATACAGCTGAAGCAGGTAAAACTGAGGAAAAAAGTCTTGTACCATTTTTTTATAATGCTTAATAAAAGAGTTATTATTGAGTGAAATCTGGCCCATCATCGCCGATCTTAAGCTGGACGCACGTCAGTGAGCCCCGCATCTAGTAATAGTGCGCCAATATAATAACCTTAGAACATATAGAAATAGAAGACGAATGCCTGTTGTTCTCGAGAGAAAAACATGTCCGAAGGAAGTAAGAAAGAAAATTATAGTTGCTTCTCTCTTGTGAGTAACTGCTCGAAAATGCGCATGCGTTCCATTTACTGATTCATACAAACATCGTGTTTATAGGTATACATACCTCCGCATGTATGTATATGTTTGACATACACATATACATGCGGAGGTATATCTACAGACACGATGCTTGTATGAGTCAGTAAATGGCACGCATGCGCACTTTCGAGCAGATATTCACGAGAAAAAGGCAACTATGATTTTCTTTCTCACTTCCTTCGGACACTTTTGAGTCTGCCCTATTTCCCTTCTATTTCTGTATGTTCCAAGGCTCGTGCTCACGCTCACGTGCGCCCGGCTAAAGATTGGCGATGATAGGCCAGATTTCACTTAATAATAACTCTTCTATTAAGCGTTGTAAAAAAAATACATACAAGACGTTTCTCCTCAGTTTTATCTGCTCTGCTTGCACATAACGGGTGATGCAATTGACTTTGGACACCTTGTATATTAAAATATTTTAATCCTATTGGAGATTAGGGACTCAATTTATCATTAAACATAATTTATCATTAAATGCTAATGGAAAGAAGAATCTCATTACATAAAAGAGTTTAGATTATGAGATAAATTTGTGTTCAGAGCGATCACGTTCTAACTTTCTATCGATAATTATTGCGTCATTAATACGATTTTTGATTGAAAAAATATCTGAAAATCTGCTAGCGATAGCGATAATCATTGATAAAAAGTTAGAATGGAGATTCATATTTTATCACTGCAGAAAGCAACTATCTTTCATTTCGCGTACAATTTTTTGCAATATGATAATATTCCCAACATTTAAAATACCTTTTAACGTTAATATGGTTGTATACAGGACATTTTCTCTACATTTAGTACATTTAGTACTTCCTACATTTAGTTTCTCTTTTTTTAATAACAATTCATGTGTTTCTTCATCTACTTCAATTATTATAGAACTTCTTCTTTTTTTCATTTTTATGTTGATCATTTTCATTTCTCCTTTCTTTAACTATTAAATTATATAATATATAATAATATTATATATATATTATTTCTTCATTTTTTAAATTACTTTAAAAAAAACAAAGTTAATTTTTTTTCCATTCGTTTGGCAAATGCATCGTGTATAAATTACATAAAAATTTAAATTTCATATTTTCAATTTTTAACACTATTTTTCATTTATATGTGATTTATGGATACAATTTATGTATACAACTAAATACCCTATTATGTAATTTATATACAACTCTTATTATCAAATTATTTCAGATAAAACTTTATGAAGTACATCATTTTTTTTCTTTTCAATCCAACGCAATCTTTTTGTCTTCTCATAAAGTGATGCTAAAAAAAATATAAGAAAAAAAATATATGAGCACTTTCTAGCAAGACACAATTTCACACAATGGATGATCATTTCATTCTTGCTGAATGTGAATATGATCTGAATATCAATAAAGATAAAATCATCTTTGTCAACTGTCTCATGTTGGAAAACTTCCAATGTATACGTATAAAAATAAATATAGACAAAAATTTTTTTAATTTAAAAATATATAAGATTTATTCAACATTACATTATAATTTATTAATCAAATTAATTTATTAATATATCTACTAATAAAATTAATGTCGAATAAAAAAAGACGAAAATTCTTATATTGAAATTTTATATAATAAATATTATTTTTATAAAATATGTTTGATGCATTAATAAAATATTTTTGAAATTTTTAATCATAAATATTAAATTTTATTTCAATTAAAAATGGATCCAAGATACTTAAAATTCCAGTCTTTTTATTATCTTCTTATTTTTCTTGTGTTACAGGTTTTGCTGTGTTAGTTAAACTTATATCTTAAATAATTTGATAATAAATAGTGGTACATAATAAATAGTGGTACATAAATTATATTCAAATAAATAATAATGTTAAAAAACTTGAAAATATAAAATTTAAATTTTTATATACTTTATAAATCCGATTTACTATTCATTGATGTTGTTAATAATATTTTCTGAATCGCTGTTCTGTTCAATTTCGCTATTCGATAGAGATTCATTACTAAAGTCTGTTAAGTCTCCCTGCACCGCTTCTAAATATTGTGAGATTTTAAGTATATCCCGAACTGTAAGTGGTTGTTTGTAGTGCTCTTGATGTACTTTGTCTGCATGCCTTATAAATGTGACGAGATCCGAAATATCAATCATTGAGATTCATTTGTATACAATGTGTTGCAATATGTTTCTTCACTATTTGTGTGTGTGAAGCTGGCATATCATTTCGTGGAAACTCATAAATAATTAAGAGTTCTGGCTTTATTTTCAATAGTTCT
>JBCEZY010000009.1:6488028-6504520 GCA_039654445.1 Cataglyphis savignyi | reverse complement strand
CGCTGCTCGGAGGTCGGTTGTTTATATCTCCGACCTATTGTTTGTTTAAAAATAGGGCGCTAAGCGCCTCTGCCCTTTGCCCGGCTGGTCTACCGCCGGGCGGCAGACTTCCGACGGGCGACGTGTCGGGAACGATGGGGTGACGCATCGTTACATTATATATAATTATAATAATATAATAATATAATATATTTATATTATTATATTATTATTATTATTTTGAATTATACATATTTACATTATTAAAAATCAATTTTTAAAGAAACATTTACGTAATCCAACATTCTGAAAAAATAGTATATAGTCTTTAATAATGGACAAATACAATAATAAATATTTATATTGAGGGAGAAGAAAATCGTAATTGTTAAAATCATATTATATGAAATAGATTTTATTTCACTCTATGTTGATTTTACTCTATGTGTATTATAATAATACACAGAGTAAAACCAAAATAAATTTAAAGCTAAATAGATTTAAAATGCAAAAAATTAAGAAATTCGAAATTTTTATATTTAATATTTTATTAGTATTTAATTTCAGAATACATCTTGAAAAGGAAAGTGAGCTTTCTCCGGTTCGATAAGATCACCGAGAAAGCAGGCAGTGCCGGCGATACCTTCATAAAGCGAATATGGTGAATCAGGTATACGAGCATCAGATTGGAACTGTGGTAAGTTCATAAAATCTGCAAATTTGGCGGCTCGCCAAAGGTGAAGTTCATTGCCAGTGAGTCTGTATAAGAGGAGAAAGACATAACCGTTGCCGGCTACACCGTGACAAATCCCAGGTCCTTTACGCAAGAGACCTTTACGCCAGACAAGATCACCAGCAAGTATGCATGAGTTCAGATATCGCTGATCTTTCCAGCGCAGGTATGCCGCCACCATCATGTAAATAACGCCAGGTGCACCGTGACACCAATGTACTAATTCATCGTCACTATCTCTACGACTTCGTCCAGAATGATCTATTTCATCCATAGCACACGGAAAATTGCCAGAAGTCATTTGTAAGCTTAATAGATAATCTACACAAGTTCGTGTAGTATTCTCAATATCGGCATTGTTATCTAAAAATGATGGTACCTAGACAGAAAGAGAATATAAATAAGGAAAATGTATACAGTGTGTCAAAAATCTGGATACACTCAAATATCTCATAAACGTTGCATTTTAAAGAAAAATATTTCAGACAAAAGTTGTAAGGATTCAAAAGACACATTTAATGACAATATTAATTTGACCATAGGTGGCATTGCCATAGTCAGGTGGGATTGTCCCGCTTGCGCACGTTACCGATCGGACATGACAAAATTTTCCGATCAGGCACAGACCCCATCGGACACAGTTCCGATCTAATACATACTGTTGCTATCGGACACAGTTTCGATCGGACACAAATGATTGCAAATTGGACACCGACCTGATTGGACACAATCGGACACTGTAACATGTACTTTGTAAGTCGTAAAACAAGGTCCACCCTACCGGCGGGGTGGGTGCGAGAGGGGAGGCGAAGGACCTCCTCGCACCCCCTCCTCTATGTGTGTGTATGTGTGTGTGCTTGTGTGTGTGCGCGCGCGCGTGCTTTCTGTCCATGCATGTACTTTGGTATAATGTCTATGTATGATCAGGCCGATGACCGATCGAGCCGGTGTCTGATCGGAATTGTGTCCGATCGAGCCTATCGGACTGTGTCCATCAGCAACAGTATGTGTCCAATCGGACATAGTTTTGATCGAACATATATGGTTGCAAATTGGACACCGACCTGATCGAACATCGGCCCGATCGGACACAGACGTTATATCAAAGTACATGCATGGACAATATGTGTTCAATCGAAACTGTGTCCGATTGGATTTGTGTCCGATCGGGTCTGTGTCCGATCGGATTTGTGTCCGATCGGGAAATTTTGTCGTGTCCGATCTGTAATGTGCGCGATCGAGACTCACTCAGTCAGGTCAAGGTCAACTAAAAATTTTTAAATAGAAACCCCCATTTTTTATTACATATTCTTGTAGCTTATTTTGAGTTTTTCAAAACTCTACAATAAAGTATTTTTCATTAAGTATTTTTTAAAGTTATTTTATATCTTAGTCTGACATATTTTAGTATAAAATATAAATAATCTCGAAAATTATTTAATTTTCAATAATTGTATAGTAATACTTTTATGTACAGAATAATAAGATTAAATGGTTTTATTAAATGGTTTTAATTAAATGGTTTATAAAAAATAATTGTTTTTAAAAAAGTGTATGCAATTATTTCCAATGTATTTTTTGTAACAATTTACTTTTTTTTACACTATTTGATTCATCTTATTATTCTGTACATAAAAGTATTACGATACAATTCGAAAACTAAATAATTTTCGAGATATTTTATATTTTACACTACAATATTTCAGATTATGATATAAAATAACTCAAAACATTCTTAATAAAAAAATACTTTATTATAGTATTTTGAGAAGCTTTCGAGATACAAGAATGTGCAATAAAAAGTAGGCAGTTCTATTTAAAAAATTGTAGGTAATCTTCAAGCAACTATTCAAAGTTAAATTAATGACACCATCTTATAAAGTCCCCCTCGAAATCATATAAATTTTGTTCGGATCATTTTCCGTGAAAGTGCGTACTTCTAAAGATCAGAGCGGAATCTAACTCTTTTCGAATACCTTGTATATATTGCCCACTGAAAATTTATAATTTATTTTATACACTATAGATTTTCAAGGCTGGCAATTGCCGAACTTGGTCGAAAATAAAAAGAATTCAATATTATATCAAACAAATTTACAATGCGTTCCTGAAGTTCATGAATATTTTAGATAGATCTTGCAATAAATTAAATTTTTAAGATGATCTTATAAATAAAAATCAAGAGATTGATATATATGATAAACAAGAGAAATTAAATCATTTCTACTAAACCAGTATTCCAGATACGAAATATTTAAGAAATGGCAAACAGTTAAAGACTAAATTTATTCTCAGTACCCAAAGATATTTCAGTGACAGCTCAGATCTTTCTTTATTTACATATTTTAGAAAATAATTTTAAATGTCTAAAATTAAAATAATTTGTTATTGATTTGTTTTCAGACTCATATTATATTTATTAAACTTTTTTGTTTTTAGTATTGATTATCTGTCCATAAAAATGGCATATCAAGTTTTTGAGAAAACCTTAGTCATAATTATTAAAATAGGCGTTTTTGATTCTTTTACGTAATGTCTTTTGATAACGATATGCTCCAGAAAGCAGTAACAGCTCAAAATGAAGCTCAAGAAGAACACAAAAGTCATAATGATATCATTAGGATATAATCATAACTCTATTAGTCTCTTAAAAGTCGCTAATAAAAAATGACGTAAAAATGATCTAATAATGAAAACAGAAAATCATTGTTATGTCAAGAATTCATCACAAAATCATCATAAATAATTGTTATGTCCAGAATGCATCACAAAATCATTATAAAAAGTGTATCGATTGACGTCATAATGATTTTTTTCTAAATTGACTTCTTGATATCATCATAATCTTAATATGATTTTGTATTCTACTTGGGATATTTCACGATAAAAATACCAGAAGTTCCAGGCAGAAAAAATTTTCTTGAAAAAAATTAGTCGAAACATAAGAAACATCATTTATCGCAATATCCTTTAGTCATACGTCTCTAATTGTTCATTACTAAATATTAGTTTCAAAAATTACTCTAATTTTAAAAAGCTTGAGAATAATAGGCAAAACCAGCACGGATTGTGAAGCGCAAAATTATTCGACTTAGTATGGAAGTATATAATGTTAAAACCGCAATTCCAACCAAACGCCTTACTTCTGAAATGCTATTTATGATGCATATTTAGGCGCATAGTGAATTAGACGATCTTAAATTGAGTCTCATGAGACCTAAAAATGATGTTAATAATAATCAATATATCACATTTACGTTTTTTCTGATTTTTATAATAATAACATATAAATATATAGCATTAATATAATAAATATAGAAGAATTTAAATAATTTATACATTTAAAGATTTTATTTATATGAAATTTCTATTTTATATCTTAGATTTTTATTTTATATCATAACTAAATAATTTCGGATAATTTCTGTATAAGATATAAAGAAAAATCGGACATTTATCTGTCCGATTTTCCAAAAATCAGTTCAATTTGGAATTCCCTATATGGAAATTATATAAGAAATCGAACTGATAAAAATAATTATATATATTATTAGACGCATTTTGTAGGCTTTCTGTATGTTCATGACAAGAACTTACACGGGTATAGAAAATGAATATTGCGCCGCAGTGATAAGTAAATAAATTACAATTTCAATAAATGGTTAAAAGCTGCAGATCGAGCTGCAGATTCTGCTGCTCGATTTCTGCTGCCAATTTGCTATCAGATTGCACATGCGCAGATTCTGCTCGGTTTCTGCCATCCATCTGCTGCCAGATTATGTGCTCAGGCTCTGCGCGGTTTCTGCTGCCAAACTGCTCACATTGCCTGTCAGCAAATTTTGTCACACATTTTTGTCAATAGTTTGATAACATCGTTTGATAGAGCAGATTCTGTAATTTGTTTTTTTTAACATCAAAAATTGACTGCAGGCTCTGCTCAGAATCTGTTTGCGCAGGTTTAGCTATTTGAGAAATCAAATCATTTTGCGCTTCGCAATCCGTGCTGACTCTTATTACCTATTATTTTCAAGCTTTTATAATTTACCAGAGCTTTTGTAAATTCAAGTTACTCTAATTTTATTTTTAAGTGATTGCAACTATAAAAACCTATACATACCCACTTCCATAATTTAAATTATTTTTCAAAAATTTGATTCGTTATTTTGTAAATCCTCCATAATTTTAAAATTTTGAACTTTTAACACGTGTTTCTCGATGAGTGACAAACATACATACCAACTTTCATGATTAGAATAATGTTTAAATAAATTTTAGTGATGGACAATAAGAAACTGGGGAACATTGCGATAGATGTTTCGATCATTTTTTTTTCAAGATAACTTTTCTTGCCTTGACTTCTTTTTTTGGCATTTTTATAAACATTTTTAATATAATATTTTCATAAAGTATAAGGCTTGAGCTTTATTTTGAACTGTTACCGCTTTCTAAAGCACGTCGAAAGATATAATTCACGCAAAAGTATCAAAAACTGTTTATTTTAGCAACTTTGACTGAGGACTTTTCTCAAAAACTTGATGTGACACGATATTTTTACAGCCAGATTCGTAATCAGCTCTAAAAAGATCTATCAGAAATGATTTAATAGAACTTAAGATAAAAAATAGTTTTGTTGACCAGTGTAATTATTTCAAAAAGTGAATATTATAACCACCTGTATAAGGACTTGTAAAATTGCACAGAGTCCATGCGCAGCACCTAAATATTCCGTGCCATAATATGCGTACATTAATGGACATGGACTGTTATGCACTCGCGCGTACATCTTGCCTGAGATAACAATCGTTCGCGCGATTTCATGCATCATATTGAGTGGTACAACGACTTTTTTCATCGTGCGATTCAGCCACAACGCACCATACAAGAAGCCAGCGCGACCGACAAAAAATTCGTCTGATCCGCATTTCAGAAAGTTCACTTCTTTACAGCGTACTCCCGTCTCTGTATAGCGTTTTACAAGCTCATTAGCGGTTTTATCATCACCTCGGGCAGTTGCAAGGACTGCGCCCACTGCCAGGATGCCCCAATCTCCTGCAATAATCAAATCAATTATTTTAAATAAATCATTATTAATTTTTATGTGACAAAAGTTTTGGAATAGCTAATCTCAAAAGATAATTTGTTAATATTGTAATGATTTTGTAATTAAAATTAAACTATATTTTAAAATTAATATTGTAAAAATTAATATTGTAATGGTTTATTAAAAAAATTGATATATAGAAAATAATTGTTTTTAAGAAAAGTATATACTTATTTAAATTGTTTTTTTTAAACAATTATTTGTGTTTTTCATACCATTTGATTTGTCTGATTACTTTGTACATAAAAGTATTATGGTACAATAAAATTATTAAAAACTAAATATTTTATTAAATATTTTGTTTTTTATATAAAAATATGTCAAATTAAGATATAAAATAACTTGAAAAATACTTAATAAAAAAAAATACTTTATTAAATTATTTTGAAAAAATGTTGAAAAAGACTATAATAATATATAATAAAAAATAGGGCTTTCTATTTAAGAAAATAAGTTGACTTTGAAATGATTTTTAAATTTGAGCCAAAAATCAGTCTCAAGATTACTATCAAGTGTCACTTCAAAATCTTACAACTTCTGTTTCAAACATTTTTTAAATAAATCATTATTTGTTTAAGATAATTAGCCGTTCCGGAACTTTTGCCACGCATTGCTATAATTCCAAATTTATTTTATCTTAGCTGTAACAAATGCTGTTAAAAATCGGACACAGGTCCGATCGGACACCGGATCGATCGGACACATATGGTTGCAATTGGACACAGGCCCGATCGGACACACACGCTATACAAAAGTACATTCATGGAGAGGAAGCGCGTGCACGCACATACACACACGGGGGGGGGGGGCTGCAAGAGGGGCCTTCGGCCCCTTTCCCGCACCTATCACGCTGGTAGGCAGAGTGGACCTCGCTTTACAATTTACAAAATACATGCTACAGTGTCTGATCGGGCCTGTGTCCGATTGGACCTGTGTCCGATCGAGTCGGTGTCCGATCGGGCCTGTGTCCAATTGCAACTGTATGTGTCCGATCGAGTTGATGTCCGATGAGGTCTGTGTCCGATCGGATCTGAGTCCGATCGGGAAATTTTGTCGTGTCTGATCGATAATGTGCGCAAGACTCACTCGGCTCAGAAAGCATTTTCAGGCCATATTTTGGTTGTAAAGTGATACGCTAAAGGAACAAGAATAGCACTCGATTGTCACTCCTTGTCTGATATTATCTTCCAACAATCTGTGTGCTCAACATATTGGTGTTTGTGCATTCACGGACGCTATAAATAAACACGATGAAGGAAAGACAAAGACGATGCAATCAGTTAGCTTTGTCAAGCGATTGTATCTGTGTGCTCAATGCACTACGTGTGTGTCACACAAATATTGCACACATATACGGTGCAAGAGAGAGACCAAGACGACGCGATCATCTCTTTGTCAAGTGATCAGTGTACAACTAGAAAAATTTCCCCGTGAACTGCTCCTTAGAGCTGTGTTCTTTACCCGATGAGTGAGAATTGGGTGAACAGGTGATGGGCGAAATCTAACGAAAAGTGTCTGAGACAATAATAGAATCTGAACGCACTCCATAATATGGGGAACTATTACAGCTCTCGAAACAAGGTGAAAATTACAAAAATGAATAGTTTACTAGGTTTCAACAAATAAAATTGTAGATATTCTAGTGAATTTCCTCACTTTTGTATTTTTCACTTCGTTTCAAAAACCGTAATAGGCCTCCTGATATTCGTATGATGTTAGCCGACAATTAACACTTTTTTTAAATAATTATGTGTAAAATTAATTGTATTTTGTTTGTAGATGATTGTAGTGCATTTATTTTCGTTAGTTCATAATTAATTTTTAATTAATTATTTAATTGTAAACCATGAAACTAGTCAATATGTACTATAAAATTACAAAAATAGATGTGAAATTGATTATATTTCGTTTGTAGATGACTGTAGTGCATTTATTTTTGTTTGTTAGTTTAATTATTTTTTAGTTAATTATTTAAAGTTTGAAATATACCAAAATTCATGCATGGACAGGAAACACGCGCGCGCACACACACGAGGAGAGGGTGCAAAGGGAGCCTTCGACCCCCTCTTATACCTACCCCGCCGATAGGCAGGACCTTGCTTTCTTTACAATGTAGCATATTCGTAAGCATGCGAGCGCGCGCGTGCTTCCATGCATGTACTTTAGTATATTTCAAACTTTAAATAATTAAAAATTAATTATAAACTAACAAACAAAAATAAATGCACTACAATCATCTACAAACAAAATACAATCGATTTCACATCTATTTTTGTAACTTTATAATATATGTCAGCTAGTTTCATAGTCTTAATTAAAAATTAATTATGACCTAACAAACAAAAATATTCTTTAATTCTTAATTTAAAATTTATATAAAATTCTATAGGGTCTTCTCGTCCCATAATTCTATTTAAGCATTTTTACTAAAAATTTAAATTCAAATTTTTTATTTTAGACTAAAGTTAAAATTTCATTCATTCCTTCATCCCAGTCTCCAATTAAAAGACAATTGATTATGCTACCTTTGCACAGTCAAAATACTGCGGCTATTTAATTATATAATCATTGAGCAGAACAGATCTTATATTAAATTTCATAAAACCATGTTTTTATTAAACAGGTGAACTTTATAATTATTTTCTCAATAATTATTTTTTGCCTAATTCCTTAAATAAATATATCTTATTTTAAAAATTTTAAATTTTTATATATTTTTATCCTTAAAATTTTTATACTAATTATATCATAACTACTATATATTAATTATATCATGCACTACAAACAAAATACAATTGATTTCATACATAATTATCTAAAAAAAGTATTAGTTGTCGACTAATATCATATGAATCCTCCTGATATCCGATACTGACTTAATGAACTAGACTTACTAGACTTTTCAATATTGCCCGCATATATGCTCTCCATGAGTCGGGTGGCTTTTACACTCTCCCGGGTGGATAGAGTGATAATTTGAATGTTTTACTTGAGAGTCCGGCGGGAGCATTTGAAAAGAATCTGAACGCTTTCTGGGTGTCTGGGTGCATCCGAGTGGGGAACGCACTCTAGTATAGATCTAATAAGATCCGCTTATTCCATATTTTACATCGAAGAATATATATTACATTATCAAATTTTTTTAAAAATATATTTTATATAATTACGCAATTCAGTACAGAAATGGATTTTGCATTTTGGCTCTTAAGAATTTATAATAAATACAGCTTATGGCCAACTGCATCTAATCCGCCATGAGCTGTACCTGTTTTGTTTATTTACAAAATATTATTTTAATCATTTTTTCCAGAAAATAACTCTGCCGGAGCTGCCAGACTGCGAACGATTCTACTGATTACAAATATCATAATTTTAATATGATTCTCTTTATTTTTTGACCGCAATACGTGAAAAGTGAATCCGTAATTTACGGCTATCCGCGAGAGATCTCTACTGTCTTTCCTGCCGACTCTCAAGTGTTTCTTAAATGAGTTTTTATATTTCTGAAAATGTATAATCTATAAAGTAAATGTATAATCTATAATGATTATATAAAAATAAAAGTGTATAAAAAAATAACATATTGCTTCTTTATCTTTTTATTTCGCTCACAAAGCTTCCTCTATGAGGGAGTAAAAATTGGAAAATTCGGATGCTTAAAGAAACTAAAGCTTTGTAAGATAAAATAATGAGGAAGCAATGTGCAAGTTTCTAATTTGCACAATTCAGCTTTTTTTTATTTAATTTGCCACAAAAGTCTCATTAATCCATTAAAATTACTTAAATAAAAAAATAAAAAACAAAAATTTTAATCTTTTATTATATTAGCAAAAGAAACTGTGAAGAAAATATAATATTAAACAAAAATAAATAAAAAAGACCAAATTTGTTTTTTTTTTTAATAAATAAAAGAAAAACATTTATTTTTTATTAAAATACAATTTTCTATAAAAAAAAAACCGATTTTTCACATCTTTACAGGTCACATAGGTATATCTTTTTAAAAATATTTTAAATATTAAATTTTGAACACATGATAAAATTGGACATTTCATGTATAGCTGATCTATTCTTGTTTTATTACATAAAAGAGAAAATATACTTTATATTAATTTTATTAATAATCTTATCTCGTGCTTAATAATTATATCATCGTTTTTGTGATACTTAAAAAATTCGGGAATAACGGTCCAATTTATAATTTAAATTTCCCTCATTCCCTTTCTATCATATTCACTTACATTCCTAACGAAATATACATACAAACCCAAAAGGAAGCCAGTGCCAGAACGGCCTCCACGACGTTGCACCATCGCTAGAGATGAACGCAGATAATGCTCAGCCAATGACAGATATTTTTCAGCCTCGGCTTCTAATAGAGTGTGTTTAACAAGTCGTAGAAACGCGTAAGAGATACCAGATGCACCAACATACAGACCACCATCTGTTTCCGCATGTTCGGGTGGTTCCTTATCAACAATACGCTGCAGAATTTTGCGTAGGTTAATCTTAGCTGCACCCAAACTATCATCGATTTCACGTCGCATTGATGTCGCACAACTAGCGATCTCCTCCTCACGCGCACGGTACTCATTCACAAAGTATCTGGATCGTTGCGACATTGTATCAAAATTCTCAAGCTTTACCCACCAAAAAAATATCAATTATATTAATAAATGCAGCACTATTACATTAATCAGAGAGAAGCCTGAGAATGTTATGAATTTGAGGGATAGGATTTTCATGCGCATGCGTGAGCTACATCAAACATGTGATCGACTTCAACTGCTTTAACAAGCTCGTGCTAATTAAGACGTTAATAGAATTTTTGTAGGATACATAAATTATCAATATTTTTTGTTATTATTTATATTAACAATTATAAATACATATATATGTAGAAAATATATAATATTTTTTACTTCTTTTTTGCGAGAAGGGTCTAATATATGATCTCCGCTTTATTGCAACAAAATATACATGTAATTGTAAATTATAATAGCGTTTACTATTACGTACGCCGTACGCGAGATTTGTCTCTCAGTTTGCAAAACTCTGGCTATATATAAAGTGTTCTTCTTAAATTTAATATTTATTTCTATTCTTAATATTTTCTCTATTGTGCCTGTGAGGCCTAAGAACTCCCACACAATCAAAAATATGAGGAACAGAAATAGATATTAGCAATTAAAAATAAAGAATGAGAAATGAAAAAATATTAGGAATAGGAATAAATATTTAAATTTTAAGAAGAACAATTGAAATTATTTTATTTCAAACAACGAGACAAACAAGGGAATAAATTAATTATTTCTGTTTAATTCATTTTATACGTTAATACATTCAATTCTCCTATTTGAAGTAAAATCATTCCAAATTGTTTCCCTTAAAATTTAATAGAACTCTCGCAGAATTAGAAATATAAGGAACAAACATTCAATTAAAAATATAAAAAGTGAGGAATAAGAAACAAAATTCCTTAAACAATGCATAATAAAAACGATAGATTTCATAACTTGTATTATACATATACCACATAATCTAGAAAATTGAAAAAAATTTATTTTAATAAAAGTCAAGTCAGTCTTCATTTTTATCTCTAATATTTATTTTCTGTTCTTTATATTTTTGATTGTGCGGGAGCCTTAACAAAAAGCCAAATATTAATCCTTATCTTTAATATCTACTTTTGTGCGGGATATCTTAAGATATTTAAATATTCGCATAGCGTTTTTGGATTTATTTTAAGGCAACGGACCACTACATAGCCACATCCATATTTCGATGCTATTGTTGAAGATTGCCGATGCCGAGGTTGAGGATGCCGTCCTATGACAGTCGAGATTTCGGAAAACAAAATCTCAAAACAGTTTACTAATTTTTGTCGATTTTTCGATAGCCTCATTCCCCACAAAGTGACTTTAACGGAATGCTATTCTAATCTCAAACAGTCTTTTAATTTAGAAAATTTCTTTATTATTTTCTGTTATAATGAAAAATATATCCAAATTTTACTTTATTACGAATTCTTCTATTGTAGTAATTATTTTTTTTTGTTATAAAACGATAAGAATAACTCTTTCGATGTTTAAAAAAAAATTCCGGAAATATTAGGAAACCCGTAGGAAATCCAGTCTCAAAAAAAATTCTGACTCGGCAAGCGTGCAATTTTTGATCTTGATGATAATTATTTATAAAAAATAATTGATAAAAAATTGAATATTTTTATATATTAATACTTATCGAACAATATTTATTAACAATGAAATTTTTTTATACACATTTATACACATAAGAATTAAATTCCGATAATCTTTTGTATTTAATAAGTCTAAATTTTTTCAAATAATTTTGATTGGTTGATCCCTACTTATCTATTACTTTTCCAAAATTTTGAATGTCGACAGGACGATATTATCTTAAAATTTTATTTAAAATTTTACTTAAAACTTAAAATTTCCGTTTTATATGTATGTGTCCTTGCTACATCTATAATTGTGGGAATTAGGAATATTAAGAAGAAATATTAAAAATTTAATATGTTTTATTAGCTGCGTGTAATATTTTTTCATTCTAATATATACTACGGATAGCGATATGTTATTATAAAAGTATTTTTATATATATGCATACGCACGGCATATGCAATAAATTTTTTAAATAAATTTTCTTAGTGGTTATTAAGTTATATAATGAATTAATATAAGAAAATATTTGTGTAATAAATTTCTTCTTAAATTGTTTTTTCTCTTTTTATTCTTGGAACAAAAGTATCAAGCATATAAAACAATATAGCAAATTATGTTTTAAATTTATAGGAATTTGATTGGATACATTAATGCGCACTGATGCACAGTAAATGATATTGTGTATTTTACAATAGCATAATAAAAGTAATTAAAACATAAGATATACTACAAGTTATTATTATTATTATTTGTATTAAATACATACAAATATCAATTCAATACACATACATATATTTCATGTACATATACAATGAATCATTTAATTTATTAAAAATCAGATTTTAAACACATATCAGATAATTATAAAAAAAGCAAAATTTGTTCATACATTTGTTGTGTTGAACAAATATAAAAAAATGATTTATCTATGTGTGTGTGTGTGAAAGAGTTGCGCAAATTGTTTGCATTATTTTCGTTCCTAATGTTATAATCGAAGATCGTTAATATGTGTATATGTATGTGTGTGTGTGTGTGTGCAAATACTACAAGTCAGTTTTACATTCATTTATTTAATATTAAATTGATTTATTTAACTAATTAATAATTTATGAACACTAATCTTTACTAGTATATATTTTTATTATATATTCCTTTTTATTATGTTCAATTTTATGGATATTACATAGTATAGTTATCAAACTAAAATGCAGTGTAATCACGCAATATTATATTTATTGAATATTATATTTATTGAATATAATAATGGGATACTTTAAAGCATTTTCAATTTAAAATATGTGATTGCGTAACATACGAACAGTCAAAAAAACAGCACTAATTAGTTAAGTATGAACATCAACCCTATCAAGGTGTATTGTACGAAGTATTCCTCGGCGATTGCGTTTGAAGAGTTTGTTGCTGATTTGACATAGGTTGTGTGGGGGCTATTGTTGTAGGAGCAATAACTCGTGCGTATACAGCACCACTTGTAGTTTTCAGCCCGGTTGGAGTAGGGATTACTTTAAGTCCATGCAATGTTTTGATATTAAGCAACTGACTTGGTAAGATAATCGGTTGTTGCGTTTGTTGTTGTTGCTGTTGCTGTTGTGGCTGAGAGGTTGACTGCTTTCCTAATACTACATTTCCACCACTGGTGCTCACCGCAACGCCGACGTTCTTGTTACCACTAGCTAATACAATAGGTTTTCCAGCGAGTTGAGCAGTAACCATGCGAAGAGTCTGAGGCTGTTGTGGTTGAGATTGTTGATGTTGTGTCACTGTTATTATTTTTGATGGACTAGAAGATGCTTGCGCTTGTGATACCACCTACAAATATTTGCATTATAAAAAAAAGATTATATAAAACTTATACAACTATCAAATATATAAATAGAAAATATAATAAATTTTATAATTTCTTGTTTAACTTTAATTTTTTAATTCTTGATGATAAAATTCTCTTTTTTAATATCATTCTTCAATAATAAGAAGAAATGTCAAGTATAATTATTTTTTAGAACCAATTTGTTATAAACATTTGTTATAAACAAAACTGATTTCTTAATAATATTTTTTTCAAAAGATTAATATATAATTCGAATCTTATATCTATAATTAAATTTAATTAATCACGTTTTTTCCCTCATTTATTTATTATTAATATTATTTTGATTATTAGTGTAATCGTATTTATAACAACATTGTATATTACAACTTCTGTTGCTTAATTTTGCAATTTTTTAAATTATTATCAAAATTGTTTTGTTTTTAATAATATTTTTCAATAAATAAATTTATTTTTAAAACATATGGTAATGTCTGACGCCAAGTCGTACATTTCAAAAAAAGTCACGCGCAGTAATTACAAGGCAGACTATGCTATATAACCGCTGTAAAGTTGCGAGTACCTTAGATTACCGGATCTCAATGATGATTAGGCAATCGAGTTATTAATAGGCTTAATCGATAATTTGGATTTGTTTTATTTAGAATAAAAAGTTACACATTATAAAATTTAATTCTTTTATACCATGTTGATTGTTATGTAATAACATATAATATAATTGTGTATTTTAAACATTTGTATATATTTTTTAATATGCTTGTATGTAAATACAACTTATATTAGTACAAGTATTTTCAGATAAAGGATTTCTCGAAGTATAATATGTATCAATAAAGATGACAATTAAAGAAAATATCTATGTATAAAAGAGAGAGAATAAGCAAGAATTTTTATTTTAACAAACTTGATGCTACTGTACAGGATATTCTATTAAAAGTAGCCATTCCCTTTTATTTTTTAAACTAAAAGAAATAGACCATAACAATTTATATATGTATGTGTATATATATATATAAGACATCAAATCCGCACTTATATAAAAAATTATTAAAGTGATTCTTCAATGTATATTTTATTTTTCTAAAATAGTTATAGAACAAAGAACCTTTGTTTCAATGTATACATCGCTTAAATTTATCTTTTTTGTAAAAATGATTTGAAAAAAAATGCGCCAATTGGGAATTAAAAGTTATACACACTATAAAGTTTAATTCTTTTAATACACACATATATCATATGTTTTATATATATGAAAATTTATATATATATATATATATATATTTTACTTTTTGTAAAGATATTCATACACATGCATGCATATTCATGCACATGCATGTAAAAAAAATAAGTCATTAACAATTGAAAATTAACAATTGTAAATTAATTTTTAAATTTTTAAATTTTTGAAAAAAGTTTTAGATAAAAATCGCGTGCGCGTATGTATGCAGTATATAAAATGCGTTTACCTGGTATTGAGCTTGTATAACTTGTTTGCCCTGTCTATTAAGTTGATTTGCGTGACCAGTAGTAGCCAATTTCAATCCTTTCTGAGTAAGCAAACTTTCGACGGAGATAATCTGTCCTCCACTGCTGTTTGTTAAAACTTTTGCCAGTATTTTCTGTTGCTGCTGTTGTTGATGGGGTGATTGTTGTATTTGCACAGCAATAGGTTTTCCCCCTATTTGTGCGATTATACGTTGCATTCCCGGAGTCTGTTGTATAGGTTGCTGTTGACTAGCTGCAGCACGCTGTTGTTGAAGTTGCTGCTGTTGTTGCTGATATTAAAATAAAATTAAAATAAAATCAATTAACATAATAGCAAAGATTTATTAGAAAATTTTACCTTTACTTGTTGTTGCTGTTGTTGTAATTGTTGTTGTGATTGATTATTTGATGATGAGGATTGTTTGATAAATATAGTCTGACCTTGAAGATTGTGGCCCGTGAGTAATGATTTAATTTGACTGGAACTAACTAATTTAATCTGTGATGCTAAGAGAGTTTTGCCTGGTAAGACATGCGGTTGTTGTTGCGATTGTTGCTGCTTTATATTAGTAGTTTGTAAAATACTTTTCCCTGCTTGATTTGTTACTATAGTTGGTTGCTGTTGCTGATTTTGCATCTTTGTACATGGCAATATTGTCGTTAAATTTGTTGTAGTTCCGTTCGTTACATTAGAACTACTACTAGCAGAAATAGGTTGTTGCGCAGATTGCAACACAGAATGTCCGGCCAGACGAATAGTTTGCAGACCAGCGGATGTAGATACTTGAATTTGGTGATGCGGAAAATTATGTTGATTTGATTGTAGAAGACTTTGTGTGGCATTTGTTTTAACTATAGCAACCGGTTTCCCTCCAATAGTGGATGTCTTTTTCATCATAGTTATTGGAGTGAGTTGCGGTTTCGCTTCCATTGTAACATAATCACGGTCTGTATTTGTTATATTTGTTGATGTAATCGGAGAAGTTACAAGTGATGCATCTCCCGAAACGACAGTTTCAGTGGTAGAAATGGTTGATGTTGTTATTGCACTAACTGCCACTTCTACATTAGTATTAACGGAATGTTCAGTGGTACTAGGATGTTCATTAACAGCTTTCCCTTCAATTTTACGCTGCTCTTTCCTATAAAATTTTATATAT
>JBCEZY010000009.1:6471935-6487060 GCA_039654445.1 Cataglyphis savignyi | reverse complement strand
TATATATACACTTCGGATATTTACTTAGATACAATGGATTGCGCAGATATAGACGTTGTCCGCCTTTCTTTTTTGAGAATTTCTTTAGTATTTGGAGATTGTTCCTTATTCATATTGGTTGATTTAAGAATCGGTAGCGCTTTGTTTCGCGATGTATTTCCAACATTTTTCTTATTCTTTGCAATACCTTGCAATTGTTGATGGACCATTTCTAAAAAATAAAAACAGATTTTTATACAATCACAAACAAATTGAATGTATAAATAAATACATTAAATGTATAAATAAATACATTAAAAACATATTCTAGTTACAATAAACATTTAATAAAATAAAAACAAACCGAATTCAGATTCGGATCGCCCTCGATGAAGATAAAGCCATTCTTTTCGACGAGGATAATATCTAACACAAGGATCTGTTTCATAATGTAGTCTATCAAGGGCTCCTGACACTACAGAATGGAGATATCCTTCTTTTTCATCATTGTCCTGTACTTTGAGATATTGCGAATCCTTCAGTAACTGACAAATATCAGCTCGAGTTCCTTCACCATTAGGAAGTCGAGCGGTAGCATCCCTAACTAATGCTAAAATCGTTACGAAGTTTGGACGATCTTGAACTAGTAATGTATGTTCTCGCGCTTTAGATTGTCCTGAAGCTTGATTAATATAATAATAAAATTTAATTAATTTCACAATTAGATATATATATAATTTAAATAAATGTACATAAGATCAACATCAATAAAAATATTTTTATATAATATCAAATAAATATTCATTACTTTACATTGCATAATTCATACCGATGTTATGTTGATAAATTCCTTTGACCGGACCGACTACGGATGCGTAACCGTGCATACGATAAGTAAACGCCTTGTGAGGTGCAGCATATCGCATACGTTCTTGTCTTCGAAATTCTTCTCGTTCTTCCGCCGTGGACGGGCGAACTTTCCATTCTGTAGGAAATAATGGACGAGGTGGCTCCGAATCAGTTGCAGTTACTCCGGCATCCACGCTGGTAGATTCCAATATGGGACTTCCGCTTCTACCACTCTGGGACAAGCTTCCGCTTGTAATTACGTTATTATTCATGCTATTGCTTAAAGAAGTAAGCTGAGTCTGCTGCGGTTTTGTAGCTGTTACAGCAGTAGAAGCCGAAGTGTATGGCGATGTCAATACATCTCTATATAAGTAAAATTATTTGTTAAATATGAATTTCTCCTTATAACAGAGCTATATATAACTTATAACTTATGAGCAAATGAATAATATTAGAGATGTTCATAAACTTATTAAACAAGAAAGAAATTCGAGTAAAATGCTTATTTATGAAAATATCTAGTTAAATTCTAATTTAATTCTAATTTAATTAATTCTATTTTATTATGTAGCAATAAAAAATTAAAAAGTTAATGTTTATTATAATACATACTTATACATGAGAAATTTTGTACACAAATCTTGCAATCGAGTATCAGAGTCTCGTCCTGCACCAATCCAAGCATATACACCTCGACCTTTATTTTCTAAATAGGGTACGAGTTCTTGGTCTCGTTCTTGTCGTTGATCCAAATCTTGAGAATATGTCAATTCGCCAGCAAGAAATCCTAAAGCTAATGGTACTAACATAGGCCATGAAGATACCAAAGAATACCTATCAATATATAATACTAGTCATATAATTGATTAACGGCGGCTTTCTTTAATTGTTCACAATGTAGCAGATTTTTCTTTGATATTACCAGTCATTCAAGGGTGAAATAGGATTGCCTTGCCACTGCATCACTGCCTCTTTCATCTCTGCTGCGCTCATACGATATTCACCCTTTGATATGAAGGCATCTCGCAACAAAGAGAAAAAACATGCATGCGTTTCTTGCATTAATTCTGCTCCATTGTTATCTATAGTATTTTCGCTTGATGGTACAATCACTTCTTTTTCCGGTATCGAAATAACACTCTCATTTTCGCATCTAATGTCAATTAGTCGATTTAAATATTTGTAATTATAATTCAATTAATTGCAATTATATAATATTAACTAGTACATAGAAATAGACTCACTTGGCATCATTGAGTATATCAATTCCATCATCCAGTTGGATTGGTAACTGTATCATATCAATATTATCTAAATCAAGCTCTTTCTTAGATTCATTTTCCTCTTCTTCTTCAGTTTCAGCTAGTATATCTTCATTCACGCCCGAACTTAATTCCGTTTTAATTTCATCATATTCCATATCTTCAACTTCTTTCTTTATTTCTAATGTATTGATTATTACTGATTTGTTACTTTTTGAAAATACTGAACTTCTGTAAATCAAAAATATAAGAAAAAAATAAATAAATTATCACAGTTTTATTTATCTAAATTCATAAATGGTCAACCATAATTACATTTTCTTCTTAGTTATTTGATGTGTTTCATATGCATCAACTGGCTCCGATTTTATAGATGTTGTTATTTTATTATAATCCATGTCCAAGATATTAGGTTGTCTATTATCATCCGTTGTATGGGAATAGTCACTATTGTCACTTTCAAGTTTGACAGAATTGGAATTCGTAAATTTTAATGTAGATGAACATAACGAATTTTGTTCCAATTTGATTTTCTTCTTGGCAGATGCAATTTTCATGAAATTACCAACTGAAAATTTGTGTTTTTGACCAATTTGCGATCTTTGTGTAAGATCGGCAAGAGCGATTCCTTGAGTATTCAATTCTGGATGAACCTACATATGATTAATTAATTTTATTAAAATAAATGATTACCACATTTAAATATATGCATAAAGAAAACGAGAGTTTATACATACATCACGACAAGCCCGTCGTTTTTTATGCGCAGTTAACATGGCACGATAAGTTTCTTCTGTCTGTTCACGTACAAAGAGTGATCTGCTCGAAGTATATTCCATTCGTTGCAAAGTAGAAAATACAGGTCGGATTGTCTCGTCCTCATGGTTGAGTTGTAAGCCCTTAATTAATAATCCTTGAAAACTCGTGGCAGAACGCCGCTTCCTTTTCTGTTTAGCCCCGGATGTTTGATAATATGGATAATTCTCTTCGTTTTCGGAAGTTGTATCAGCAGATAATCTTGTGTTGGCCCCAAGTTCCGCTCGTATTACATTTAGCTCCTCCATATAGCGCAGCTGGGTCTTCTCTTCAACTGTCATTCATTTGCGCGTTAGTATTGTCTTCCAGAAGTTATTATATATTTCTCTGCCAAATGGCTGAAGTGTGGGAGAAATATAAACAGCCGGAAAATATTTGACTATATTTTGCACATGGAATAAACACTTACCCATTACTGGCTTTGGTTTGCGCCAGTGAAATTTAGACACTGTTCGATTTGCTGGTTGATTGAAACCTTGTTTATATGCATTTGACAGTAAGCTTTCTCGTGACTTAAGCAGCTGTTTTGCTAGTTCATATGAACGTTTTTGTTCTTCAAACAATAATCTTCTTTTCTTTGCTTTACGAACTAAACTACGTATTCTTTTAATATCAGGGCGATAGTGACCAGCAGAAAGATGATTGTGAAATGCATCTAGTGCTGCTACACCAAATCTACAACAAATATATTATCCAAAACGTTTTAATATTAAATTGTTTATTATATCTCATTTTGCAAAAAATATGTAACATTTTCTACCTATTGTTTTCTCTGTTGAATAACATTTGTAATGATTTTTCCATTTGTGCCTCTATATTACAATCTTTTGGAAAAGTAGGTAAAAGATTACATAATGTTTCTCTTTGACTTTCAGTAAGATATTCATTCCAAAAATGTGGATAATCTAGCATTTCCTTAAAAATATTAAAATATTCGCAAAAATCCTGTGGTAATTTTACTTTAGTATTGGCAGCAATACAAGTTTCCCATCTCTAAAAATTATTTTGTTAAATATAATTAATAATAAACTTTATTTATTTTAATTAATTATTAAGTATAAAAATATAATAAGATACAAAAGCTTACCAAAGCGTCAGGTGGCTCTATATTTTCCATATATTCTGCATTTTCATTCTCATCTTCATCTTCTTCTGCAGAATTATGACTTTCACTACTGCTTGTAGCATGATCTACACTATCTTCCTCACTGTCTGTTGTTGTACTACTACCGCTCATAGTACTACTGCTACTATCAGTCCTAGAATCATGCGTTGAAACGTCATCTTCTTCTTCCTCTGCTCCACTATCTTCACCAGCTGAACATTCATCTATCTACAAATATACTTAATTTATGATGTTGATAATATGCATATATATAATAGAGTAACAAAATAATTTCATATAAAATGTTTTAATATTTTTTATAATTTATCTCTTCTTAATGATTCTCAAGATTTTTCTCTATTACATTATATTATCAATTGCTGTTAATAATATAATATGAAATATAATATAAGTGATTGTAAAGTATATTATATCTAATAGATAAGTGTAATCTATATATTATTGTTAAAAATATATGCAAAGTTTTAGAAAGTATTTAAAGTACACATATGGAACTAATATATTCGTATTATATTCATATTAGAAAGTAATTATATAGCATTGATTTTTCATACACACAGTAATTAATAAAGACCAACCTCCATTTCTATGGTAGTTTTGTATACGTCTCTTTATTATTTGTAATTATTTGTACTGTTTACTAAGATAACAAATCCTTATATACTCCTAATAATACACATAATATGTAACCCCAATGGAAAAAAAATCTTCTAGATATTTTCTTGCTTGTATAAACACTTCTATCAATGAAAGGAGTCTGTTCATTTCGTTTACACTATTTACACTTAAGTCCGTATTTATAGTTTGTTCTTAGATTGGGTGCATCCAGCTCACTGATGATGTTATCGAATGTAACATGTTTAACCGCTTTGAAAGCGATTAATGACGTTATTGCATTGAGCTCCATAAAGTTAGCCGGTCAACATTCATTTTTATAATTTTTTTTACGAATCGTTTGTTGGTCGTTTGTTGGCCTAATTACAATGTTTGTTGGTTAATATTTTTTTTTTGAAAATACAAAAATAAAATTTTATGTGAAGTTAACTGGAAAAATATTAGTTTTACTTCAATTTTAGTTCACTCGATGTGCAATCGTTTGTTGGTCATGGAAAAAATAAATAAAACATTTGTTGGTTCATATTTGCCAAGAAAAACGAAAAAAACTAATGCAATAATGGTGACCGGAGAGGGATTGCTAAAACTTAAGATTAAGGACGATCTCATCGATTCCAATGATTTCAATATATGTTGTCAAGGACATAATTCTGAATAACTTTTTCTCTTAATTTAATCGTCGCTCGTTGCTTGTTAAAAGGTTAATAAAAAAGATTTGAAATATACCAAAGTACATGCATGGACAGGAAGCACGCGCGCGCAAGTGTACACACGCACATACGGGGGTGCAAGGGGGGGGGGGGCCTTTAGCCTCCCGCACCCACCTCACGGTAGGTTGGATGGACTTCGCTTTACAATTTACAAAGTATATGCTATATTGTAAAGTAAGGTCCACCCAGCCTACCAGCAGGGTGGATGCGGGAGGGGGAGCCAAAAGCCCCCTTTGCACCCTCCATGTGTGTGTGTGTGTGTGTGTGTGCGTGCGCGCGCGCGCGCGCGCGTGTGTGTGTGCGCGTGTGTGCGCGTGTGTGCGTGTGTGCGTGTGTGTGTGCGTGTGTGCGTGTGTGTGTGTGTGCGTGTGTGTGTGTGTGCGTGTGTGTGTGTGTGCGTGTGTGTGTGTGTGCGTGTGTGTGTGTGTGTGTGTGCGTGTGTGTGTGCGTGTGTGTGTGTGTGTGTGTGCGTGCGCATATATAAAGTCAATCTTAAGTTTTACCCAACCTCTCCCGCTCCATTATTGCATTTATTTTTTTTATTTTTCAAGGCAAATAATTAATTAAAACGTTTGTTAATAAATTTTTCCGTTTATTTACCAACAAACGATTGTGCATCGATTGAACTAAGATTGAAACAAAAATAATATCTTTTCGGCTAACTTCACACAAAATTTTATTTTCGTATTTTCAAAAAAAATATTAACCAACAAATATTGTAATTAGACCAACAATCACCAACAAACGACCAACAAACAATTTATAAAAAAAAATTATAAAAATGAATGTTGACCTGCTAACTTTATGGAGCTATTGCATTGTCTCTATCCATTAGAATTAGAACCAATTCACCACCTTCGGTTAAGTTAACCAACGATTAAAATCAGCCAACAAATAGTGGTGAAGGAAAACCAAGCATTCTTATCATTTCAGTTGCCACTCTGCTGATTTTAACCGTCGATTAATTTAACCAAAAGTGGTGAAATTGATCCTTAATGATAAACGTTTTCACCCTAAAGAAAAAGTTACATGATCGACCCTCAGAGATCGGTCGAATCATATATGTAATATTATTGTATTGCTAGTCACGTATCTTCTCAATAAGCGGCGTTAGGGCCCGTGCACAGATTTTCGCATAAGCACGTCTTGCCAATTTTTAAAAAATAATATTTTAGCTAGTAATTAAATACCGCTTTTATCCCTGCAAAATACTTATGAAATATAGAACAATTATTTAATCTATTTGCTTTTATTTCAGTTGTTAATTAATTTCATTAATCGTTTATCGTACTAGTTCCATATTATTTAACTTAAAAATCGAATATATTTTAGTTCTTTTAGTAATAATAATTGATTGCGCAAGGAAATGAGAATTCCTTAGATCGATGAATCAGGAAGCATTATTTAGATCTAGCTAGCTATACAGCAGTGACTTTCTAGAACTAACCTACTGATTATTTCAAGAACGGACTTGCGAGCGAGTTTCGCATTCGATAATATCGATACTAATATCGATACTAAATCGATATCTAGCTTTTAAAATTTTAATAATTAATCATACAGTTTTAATAATTAATCATATAATAAATACATAATAATTACTCACTCTTAAATTAAAGAATAAATGCGCCGCACTTTATGGGATCATAAAACGTTTACAATAATAACTTGTTAAAAATATTTATAAAATTCTTCTATGTTATATATTTATCCAAAACATCACATACAAAACTTTCAATACTATATCTAATATAATTTAACCAAATAAATAACTAAAATTATAATAATTAAAATAGATTATTATATAATGCTTCCATAAAGAAATGATCTTTATAAAATTAATATGCATTATTGTAGTATCGATCAAGCAACCATAAATATAAATTTAAAAGGCTTATGGAAATTTATGGAATCATAAATTATATACATTACATATAATAGTTATCTAAAATTATCTAAAGTTATCTAAAATAACTATTTTCTAAATTATAGAATGCTATAACTTTATAATTTCCAACTTATTATCAGAACTGAAATAAATAGAACAAATAATTCCATAAATTAATAAGCATAAATATTAACCATATTATTAAAGATTTTATATTATATTTTATATTATAAAATATTAATTAAGCTGAAAAGAATGAGCATAAAAAGCCTCATATCGGTGACATCTGATATTGTGAGCGATAAGTCGAACGGAAGTAGTATAAGGGCCACTATGGGGTGTCAAAAAAAACCCCCACCACGCGTCCCTGTGGCGCCATAGAGGGCCACTATGGGAGTGTCAACAACAATAACAACAAAAGTGTCGTAGACGTGTACGAGGCGTTCTAACCGATGACGTCATAGAGGGCCACTATGGGAACTGTCAACAACAACAAAGGCGTCGTAGACGTGCACGAGTTATTATAGTGGTCCTCTATGACGTCATGATTGTAGTCGCCAGCAGGAAAAAAGCAAGCTTGATTGAACAGATGGTGGGGACGAAAGAGTCGGGGACATAGACAGCTATAAGGAAATTAATTATTATTTATTTATTTTTTCCTGCTGCGTGACAATATTCGGTCTCGATCCGGAGTCGTCTGCGTTTCCAATCATGGTCCTAGTATAGTGAGCTAAATGGAATCTTAATAGAGTAAGGTTTAATGAGGTATTTATGACGAGGAGCCGCTGCCGCCATGTTGAACTCCGTCGTGTGGATAGTTATACATTGGAAAATAATTATTATATATTTATTTATTTATTTTTTCTGATGAGTGGCAATATTCGGTTTCGAACCTGAGTCCTCTGCGTTCCTGGGCAAGATCCTAGTATGCTTGGCTATCTGTAACTTATTATAATTAGAGAAAGTGACGAGCATCCGCCGCCATGTTAAGTCCTGAGTACGGAGCGTGGACAATTTATAGGCTGGAAAATTATTTTTGCATGTTGTCCCCGAGACATGGGTCTTGGCGGACATATTGTGTCGCGTAGAGGAAAACGAACCATAGCTCGTCGAGAGAAAATGACGTTATTGCTAGTATGATTTATGGCAAAAGTGGTTATTGTTGTTGAAAGAGAATAGAGTTGGAGTATCATATATTTAAAATTATATATTTTATACAATGTTTAATATTTGTACATTTTTATACATTGTGGTATTTTAATAGTAAATTTGAGTCTCTGTTTTACATAGTACAAAACGGACGTAACACACATATTGATCACATATCGACCACCACCTAAGGCGAACAGTACATTTGATCATCGGAGGATTCTATTTTTCAGTTGATCAATACAGTGTCTGACTGGAACGCCACTTGTTTGTTATTACTACAAAATAAAAAATAAAATTATCATTCCGATACATAGCCGTATGGTAATGAAAAGCGACTGTAGATAAACCTACGTTTTAGTAATACAGGAGCACATACTTTAGTTTCGTCGCATGTTATGATTTCATAAAACGCGGTACGACGAATTGCTCTAAAACTTAGATTTATCGATGTTTCAATCGTTACTTCTTCGCTATCTTCGTTTTCCCACATTTTTTCTTTAGCTATTAATAAATTTTTAATACTATTGAAATTGACCAGCTGAGAGTTTTCATAATTTAGACTTATACCTTTACAACATTCATGCGTTCTATTGTCGGGCGTGCGAACAACGTAAGCATAAAATTTCGGGCCGCCGGATACAAACACCTCGATATAATTATCGCGGCTGTAGCTTTCGAGTTTGTCCGTCATGTCGCCTAAAAAGTTGCCTGTACTAGGCGCATACTCGTGCGGATCACCGCTGCTCTTATAAATACACGAATCCGTATCGTAATATAAAACACGACGATCTAAGCGTTCTAAATAAGAATATAATTTTAAGCATGCTTGTGTCGTCGTATACGCAGCTATCACGACATTAGTTAACGGAGAAGGAACGACGGCGTCTTGTCGCATTTGCCACGAAACATATACTACTTCGTCATTTACTAGTAATATGTCGGTTATCTCGTGTTCGGCGCTTGTCAGCAATGTCAAGCGTTGAGGCGTTCTCACGACCTTTGTATTAGGCAGATCAGATCGCTGACCGAATTTTCTCCAAAAAGAATTTAAGCACAATTTCGCGACTGAGCGTAAACCGGGATTCCGAGCGACGTTACACCTATCAAGAACAATAGCCTCGATTTCTTCATATTTCCATAAATATTGTTCTTTAGCATCGTCATCGTTTTCCCCGCATTTGCTCGACCACCCGCTGGCTTCTTGTTTGAGTTTTAAAAAGGTATTAATATATTCGGCGAACAATCCGTCCCGCCTCGTAGCGCGATCAAATTGACTAACATTATATTGCCAAATCTCGCTTACAGCCGTCACGAGATAATCCTTTTCGAGTGCCTTACGTAATTCGCAAGACACCCATGTACCCTTGAATTCACGCTCGCTAGCGTTTTCATGCGTGCAACTCGTCTGTGAAAATGTTTCGCGGCAACTGCGGCATAATGCAAAAAGTAATTTTCCCTTCACACGGTATGGAAGTACAGGATAAAACAAATCGCGCGGAGGAAGTATTTTACACCATATGAGATCTTCGAGCCTATCAAAATTATAATTCGGCGCCGATCCGATTAGCGTGGAACATTCATCACCGACATAAATATCCGGATGACCGATTGGAAAAGCGCTCGTTTTCAATACATACGGATACAAAGAACACACGTCTACATAGCATATTTTCTTCGTACCCGTAACCTCATATCGTGTCACGATATTTCCTGTGCGGCTGCCAAAAAATGCATCGCGAGGATCGAGCGGAGGCGTTTCCACCATCGGGTGGTTTTTGACATATTCGCGCATTTCATGATTATCTCGCATATCCTGATCAAAAACACATTCCCACTTTTCCGTCACGAGGTATCCGCGCTGTCGAAGTCGCCACGTAATCGCGAGAGTTCGTTCGTAACGCGAGTCGATCGTATCTTTGCAATCAGATGTCGAAAGTAGCCTATCACGATTCGTAGGGAAGTTGGACACCCGTGCCAAAAACAACCGTGAAATTGAAGCACGATGCGTTGTGTCGCCCCGCCATTAGATGTTTCGTAATATCCATCGACTACCGTACCGTCCACCATGCGATATTCACGAGCGCGACCCGCGTGGTTTATAGAATGTCCGAGCTCTCGCTCCATCCATACCAACCACTGCAAAGCTTTACGCGAATAATTGCTCGTTTTTCTATATCCAGCAGCAGGAATGACACCAATCGTATTCGGCTGTAAAAAGTTTTTTCGAAAAACGGTCATACACGTTGAAGAGATAGTCGTGCATTCCTCGAGCGGACATACATTACCGCAATCTATAAAAATTTTTCTAAACGCCATGCATGCTCGTCGAAGAATATCAACGTCGGTATGACAGTAACAAACGATTTCGCGCTGAAAATCGAATACGGTGTTTTTTGTCGCATGTCGGTGTGCCAAGTGAGAAAACGTTCGCGCTCTTCCGACTTCATAGTTTCCGGCGAGTAATAATGTGCATCGGGTACGGGGCCGATATACGATTGATTTTCCACAGTGTTAAAAAGATGCGGAAAGATACCTTTATCCGACGTATCCTGTAAACCGAAAACCTTGGGTAATTTGGATAAGCGCATTGGCATGTAATTAACGCTGTCGATAAATTTTGTATGCCCTATCGTTAACGATGATTTTTGTTCCGTTTAAAATTACTTTAGGCTCTAAGTTATCGCGGTTTTCAACGATATGCTTGAGAATAAATTGTGCGTCAAACGCTTTTGCATTATGCGCTATGCATATGATTTGCTTGAAACATTTTGTCGTTCGTGTTGAAAAATCGACAAATTATTTTACCGGATCATGTCGGAATATGAACTCTCGTATCCCGCACCAACGACAACGCACGGATATGTCGTTCTCTTTCGCGTACTTTTCGCAAATTTGTTACGCGACGCAAAGCGTAGGAATGTGTCTTTTTACGGTCGTCGTTCCTTCGAGCGTCTCGTCTTGTCGCGTTTCAAAATCGTAAAAAACGAATACTATGCGTTCTTTCTTGTACTCGTATGTTCGTTTACCGTCAAATTTTATATTCTCCTCCGCGCTATGAGTTAGCGTCGCCATCGTCACCGTTGCCGATGATGATGATGATGATGATGAAGACGCTAGTTGGACAGAAGAGTCATTATGGCATCGGAGAGACTGCATATAGCATAAATGATTTTCGGATTTCGGCGAACGGCATATTTTACAATAAGAAACGCCGCATTCGTGCCTCGCGTAATTTAACGACGCGCCCACACTTGTCGCAAAAGCGCACGACCTTGCAAATACTTTTTGATTTACTATCGTACGATTTTTCACTACGATGACGTTTGAAGCACTCTGTGCCAAAAAATGCTCGATTACAGTCGGTGCATTTTATGATTTCCATGTCAGGTCTGTTTACACGACGGCAAAGCGAAACATCGTGGACATTTATTCGGACAGCGGTGACCGGTTTTATCGTTCCTATAGCCTATATTACACGGCAATAATTTCTACATCCCGCAGCGGCGTTTAAATTTATGATAGGATTATAATGCCTCGAACGCTCATAATACATAATATTTAACCGTAGCGCGGGTTCACGTTCGAGAGAAGCGAGTAATGCGATTCCATCGTACAGGGGCTTTTTACCACGACCAAAAGTACTAAAATTATAAACTATAATAGCTATATTATCAACGGCGAGATATCGTTGAAAGCGCTCGATTTCCCGAAGTCCGCATCCTTCTTCCGGTATAATAACACCGGCATTTCTCGTTAACTCTAATGCGAGCTCTCGTTGAAGATTGCCTGTATCTTACGGTATTCCATTTCTCATGTAATTCTCCCGTATGTAAGTTACCGCGTTCACAGTAAATTCGCGCTACTACTAGAGAGCGGGGAAAACATAAATTGTCAGAATTACGGATTGTTATTATCGAGCGTTTCGCAACGTTTTCGTGCGTTAATTTATGACGTCCGCGACTCGTAGGAACCGTGACATTAAAAACGCGTATGTTGAACTGTTGCGCGATATCGTGCCCACCCGCATTCTGTGCTACAAAGCTCACGAGCCTCCAAATGCCTTCGTGTTAAGTCGCGAGCTGGACAAAACGATAAGCCCGCGGGACCTTGCATTAAATTCGGAGAATGAAACGATAAGCCTACATAATCAGTCGGATCGCATGAATTTACCGCATACGAGTGAATTTCACGGAACGCGTTTTCTAAAGCGCGATAAAGATTTAAGCAGCCTTCTTGTAGCGGACGGATAACAAAACTCGCTTCTCTTCCGATTATCTCGCCGAATCTTCGAAATCGTCGCGTATTTTCGGTTAATAATTCTACACGATTAAAATTAATATTTCCTCTTGTTGTCGACGAGGTTGCTGTTCTTCCTCCATCTCGTCTTCCTCCTCTTCCGCCTTCTCTTCTTCGCATATTTCCATATCCGATGCAGGATTTTGGGCGATCAGCATCGGCTTCCTCTTCGTTAATTTCTTCTTCTTCTTCTTGCACGCACGGATTCAACGCTTCCTCGTTAGCGATTCGTCCCCCGCCTGTTTGCACTGTTGAAAAAAATTAATAAATAAATTATAAATAAAATTTATAAGTTTAAAATTTACATGTTCGCACTAGTTTATAATTCTTAAAATTGTATCTCACCAGGCGACTCCGCACTATCCGCAGTTGATTCTCTATTTATATCTTCGTTCTCAATTTGCATTTTTCCTAAAAATTTAATATTTTATTAATATCAATAAAATTTTTATAAAAATTAATATATTTTATTTTTTACAAACTTACGCGAACATCCCGCTTTTTCTTCTTCTTCCGCGGGACGTTTTCGTCTCTCAATGGGAGGCTCTTGCGTGAGATTTCCGTTGGCGGCGGCGGTGGTGCTGGTGCTGGTGCTGGCGGTGGTGCTGGGATCTACAAATTATTATTATTATTATTAACGAGGAAAACTCAGATTTTCTTCTCACGCATTATTTTATAAATGCCATTGCACGATATAAAAAATAAAACATTTCCTTACCTGTTAATCGGTTTCCATTTCGATAATTCGAGAGCATAAAGGCTATATGCCCTCCCGCGTCCTCTTCCTCGTGTCCAAATGCTTGACGCATTTCTATTATTTCAACCGCGATATTAAGTAACTTGTCATAGTCGTCGAAATATCCTAATTTAAACAACATCGCGAGTAAAGTATCCGAACTAGCGCACGCAAAAGCTCGGAAAACTTCATAATTTCTTCCGACTCGTCCGACAGCGGGGACAAATATCGGCTAAAACGACGTAATGACACCGACAAATTTGAAGTTATCGACACACACTTTGACACTGCTTTAAGTTCAGCCATTTTACAATAATAATTTTACCAAAAAATATAACACGTGCTTGTACGCTACGGACGCTGTGTTAGTTCGGACGATAAACTCGAAAATACTTTTTTCTATCTCGCAGCAAAGCATTTATTTAAACCCGTATCCCCATTTTACGTCTCAATTAATAAGTTTACTAGTTAACAGATTTTCTTAGATGACTTCATAAATAGAAAACTACTTACTAATGTTTTCTTTCATCCTTCTCTTCCTCTTTCTCCTCTTTCTCTTCCACGTTATGTCTAAATGTCTATTGTATTTCCACCATAATATTTATTAAAAATTTGTTACAGTTGTTAAAATGACTCGACCGGCAACTCTGAAAAATATTGTGTTCGATATATAATGTTTTCTCGAACCTATCTTCGAGCCTACACATCTTGATATTATTGCTAAAAGGTCTTTTTCGTTTTTCATATAAAATACATACTTTTACTGTATGGAGAGCGTTTCTGTGGAAGATGATAAATTCGAAATTACTATAAATTTTGATTATTTATTATTTTATTTATCATTATTCATCGGTTAAACGTTTACTTAGTCAGCGTTATATGGAAACGAGAAAATTAGAATGAATATTGTCTGTCGCATGGTAAGTAATTAAATTGTTAACTAAATAATTAAAATTAATAACTATTGACAAATTCAAAAGTTTTAAATTTCTCTCCTTATTTAATTACAAGCGTACAAATTTTATTTTATTATTCATCGTTAATGATTTATTTTGATGACGAATGTAGAAAGCGGTGAAATAGAAAACATTGCTTGTCGATGATTAATTAAATACCTAAGCAACGAATAATCGAAATTATTAACCGCTGACAATGCGGATAAGAATTTTTAATTTCACTTTATTAAAAAATACACGATTATTTAGTAATACATACAAATTTCTTTTCTCCCTCCCGTTCATTTTAGATTTTGAGGAGATATTTCCCACGAAAAATAGGGAATCCGTGCTCATTCGAGTTCAGTCGTTCGAAGGCTTACTTTCGAATACGTCGGAAAAGTTCCTCGATGCCGTTTACTATCACGTTGTCATGATTATTTTTTAACAAGTGTTAACAATGACTGCCCTTAAGGAAGTATCCAGTTTTGCGAATTCCACCCGCGTTTGCGATACCGACAAAACGTCGAACGTCGAGAGCAGCGGCAACGACAGAAGAAACGAGCAGCGTTATTTATTGATGTCGACAACGTATGGTTTAAACGCGTCCTACACCAAGAAGTTACATGTGGGATTGCAGGCGATAAACGAGAGCTGTTTCGCGCCGATTGCAAAATTAACGAGAAATTACGTCGACGGAATTTGCCTCGATATCGACACGTGGGAGCAATTCCAAGCCTATATGGAACATATGAGCTTGT
>JBCEZY010000009.1:6348889-6362435 GCA_039654445.1 Cataglyphis savignyi | reverse complement strand
GGCTGGTGTTCGCCGGGCGGCAGACTTCCGACGGGCGACGTGTCGGGAACGATGGGGTGACGCATCGTTACAAATTTAAGGCATCTTATGCGGATGCATTATTCTCTTGGGCCCTAAAAGCCTTTCCCAGTTCCTTCTAGTGAAATCCAACAGAATCGGAATGCTGCAGGATTGTGACTGTCAATTCCTGCAGCGATTTCATCGAAAAATTCCTAAAATTTCTCATTTTCTGATTCTATTTCCACGGAACTTTAATACAGTCCTGATCCTCACGGATGTGAGCAAATTTTCCGATGTCTCTTGTTTCTATCTTCAGATTCTAACAGTACTCCGGCTTTTTCTCTTGACCAGTTATCGTTGTTTCGATTTACTGTGTCCTTGCTATTCCTCAACAATTTTTTCCGTTTATTCTTGTTGTAGTGAGATGTAGATTTAAAACAAAATTACATAATTTAAAATCTTATTCTATAATCGCATGAACCCCTCGAGGAGATCTTGAAACGTTCAGTAATGCATTAAAGAGAGAATGGGTTGCTGTGCTCCATCTTTTCGGTTTACTGTCCAAGGGCAATGTTACAATACATATACATTTATTCATACATAGAAATGTATATATATAAAGGGTGTCCGATAATTTGCGGATCACCCTTTAAAGGAAGGTAGAGGGTGTTATTCTGAACAGAAAAGTACCATTTTGTGATTTTCTCAATATTTAAGAAAATATTAATTTTAAAAGATCAGCCAACAAAGTGCCGCAAAAAGCTCGCGGCGCGAAGATGCCTCCCACTGTCAATTGATATTCGGTCCGCGGCGAAGCAATGGGAGGAGCGGTTTGCGAACGTGCTTCGCTATGACCGAAAAAATTACACACATAATGAAAAGATCACATACATAAAACGGAGCGCGCATAATGAAAAGATCACATATATAAACGCGGATTATGTATGTAATTCTTTCGGTTGCCATAGCGAAACATGCTCGCTCCTCCCATTGCTTCGTCGTGGACCGAATATCAATTGACAGTGGGAGGCATCTTCGCGTCACGAGCTTTTCGCGGTACTTCGTTGGCTGATCTTTTAAAATTAATATTTTCTTAAATATTGAGAAAATCACAAAATGTACGGGACTTTTCTATTCAGAATAACACCCTCTACCTTCCTTTAAAGGGTGATCCGCAAATTATCGGATATCTTGTACGCACACACACACACACACACACATGCACATACATCCACACACACGTACACACACACACGCGCGCGCGCGTACACACCCACACACACGTACACACCCACACACACACACACACACACACACACACACACACACACACAACACACACACGTACACACACACACACACACACACACGCGTACACACACACACACACACATGTACACACGTACACACACACACGCGCGTACACACACCCACACACACGTACACACACGTACACACACGTACACACGTACACACACCCACACACACGTACACACGTACACACACCCACACACACGTACACACACACACACACACACACATACACACACACACGCATACAGGGTGTCATTTTAATCAATACATGCAAATATCTCGTAAAGTAAGCAAGATGGAAAAAATGTTTTATACAGAAATTGTAGGATTCAAAAGGGGACATCTGATGGTGACCTTGACCCTGACCTTACAATCAAATTTAGAGATCACTTAAGGCAACTTGATTTTTTTAAATGGAATCACCAATTTCTCATATCATATTTTTGTTATTGGCACCTTTTTAAAACATTATAATAAAATATTATTTAAATAATATTTTTTGAATTATGGGAAAAATCGTATGCTGTGCTAATCAAATACTCCAAAGGAAATAGAAAACTACTACGTCCATGCCGTTGTTTCTGGGTGAGCGCTAAAAGTAGAAATAGAATTAAAAATGCTGCCGTGTTACGCGCAGCATACAATTTTTTAAGTCTCAAAAAGTACTTTATAAAAAAATATTTTATTATAGTGTTTTGAAAAGGTCTTGATGCTGGCTACAAGAATATGATATGAGAAATTGATTGCATTTCCATTAAAAAAAATTAAGTTGACCTTAAATGACTCCTAAATTTGACTCCAAGATCAAGGTCATCATCAGGTGCCCCCCCCCCCCCCTCCCTCTGAACTTTACATTTTTGTATAAAACTTTTGTATAAAATTTTTTACATCTTGCTTACTTCACGAGATATTTGTGTGTATTGATTAAATGACTCACCTATATATTAGAATTGACACACATTTATATATATATAATTTTGTGTATATGTGCATTCTCTCTCTCTCTCTCTCTCTCTCTCTCTCTCTCTCTCTCTCTCTCTCTCTCTCTTTCTCTTTCTATTTATTTACTAAAATGTTTCTATTGTAAATATAATTTTATCACAAATATTCACGAATTAAAAAAAAACATTTATAAATATAAGATATCAATTATGTGCACGTATGTCTGTGTGTATGCCCGCATAACTTTAAAGGAGTAATTTTTGAATATTAACTTTATATAAAATTATTGTTTGCAGTGTATGATATTTGTCTCACAAAGATGTACTCTGGATCTCATTACCAAAATTTTATCTTCCGTATTTTTCTTTACTCTTTTTGCGATAAAATACAACATGTTCTCTGTTAAAGCTGTAAGTTGATAACTTACAGAACTAAAGGTTTATACAGTTAATTTTATTTATAACAATAACTTAACTTTAACTAGTTGACGATTTAGTCATTTGATACAATAAGCATTCTTGTTGAATAAGTTTTTACTCTATATTTTCTGGTATATACAAGAACCGATAAATAAAATTGCTAAAACAACAGGTTAAGGACTTATTGGAGCAATTATTGCATATATATAATGAATTAAAAGATGAAAATGAAATTGCTATTATAGATAAATATGGATATAATGGCAAACGTTATACCGTTGTACTTACAAGTAAGATAAATCTTTTAAAACTTACAAGTAAGGTTACAACTTTCTTCTTAACTCGCAAGGATTGTTAAGATTTAATTTTCGAATATCGGAAAATTGGTTTTGAACTTGTAACAATTTTTCTGTGTACATGTATTTATTATTGGTTTCTTTTAATTATAAAATTATTGTAAATTTTCTCGTAGTTTTCTTCCTTTTATGCATGCTTACATTATCTTATTTTATATAATTTATATTTTATCTTTTGTCTTAAACTATTATTATAATTAACTTATAACTACTTGTATCGATTTATTAACTTTTATACGCATGCAACTTTTTTTATCTTTTATACCAGTTCTCTACATGCAACTTTTGTTCAAATTTCACACCCTACCACTTTTCCATTACTTACTATTCGTGCATTTAGAGACATTATACATGCAAAACTAAGAAACGCGGTACTTATTGTTATTGTAGCTTCAAAAGCTTCTAGGCTTTTGCAATGATATCGATAGCTTTGAATAAAATATTATAAAAAGTTTTAAATTATTGCACAAAAGAACATATAATATATAATTAATAACATAGGTCGACAGAAAAAAAGTTTTTATCAAATAACTCTAATTATAGATATTTCTTATAGATTTTCGACCACAAAAAACAATGCCGCTATAAATTGTTCTATCACGTCAAATTTTAAAGTTATTTTGAATTTTAATATGAGAAATCAGTGATTTTTTATTTTAAAATATTTAAAATATCTTTAAAATCTAATGTGATGGAGCAATTTGGTTTGTGGTATTGTTTTTTATGACTAAAAATCTATAAAAAAACATCTACTCTGATTAGAATTACTTCGAATCAATAGATTGAATTTGGATTATATAATAAAAATGTCTCTATTTTTTTTTACATGTATCGTTAACGAAGTAATATGCTGCAAAATCGAATAAAATCATATTAATAATAAAGTAATCAAAAAGTAATCATAAAGTATATCAAATAAAATTTTTATTAAAATACGTCTTTGTTATCATCGCCGCCCAATGAGCATGCGCGAAAAGTTGTACGATTAAAGCATTCGCTATTAGACTGCGCTAACGGCGCTTCGTGATGTTACTACTTACATCCGTATCTGCTTTGACAGGTTTAAATTAATAAGTTTGCAATGCAAAAATGCATTATCTTTCTTTTTATTTGTATTAATTTTTGTATAAATTTTAAATTTTAATTTTAATTTTAAGTTTTAATTTTTTATATTAATTTTTTTACTTCATCTATTTTTTATTTTTTATTTTGTGTTTTGTATTATATTGAATATATTTTTTTAACATTAAAAATTAATAAATTTTATTTATATAGCATAAATTTTTATTTAGAATTAGTGTAATTTTTTTAATATTATTATTTTTATTAAAAAAAAGTTATTTTGTGCAACTATTTTTGATTAAAATATTTGTATAATGTTTTATTTTCAATTAGCGTAATTTTTTATATTATTATTTTTATAGAATATGTTTATACAACTTTTTTTGTTAAAATATTTTTATAAATTTTTCTTTTCAATAATTTAAAATAACTATTTTATTTTTGCAAACTAAATTAAAATAATTATTTTATGAATACATAACAGTTTTTCATAACTAATATATACTTGGCGCCTTTTTTTATTTTTTTTTTGAAAAACGTAAGTTTAGGGATACATATAACGTACTATATATATATATATATATATATATATATATATATATACATATGCAATGGGCATTCGCCATTTTCTTCTTAATTAATTTCTGATTCGCAAGAAGCGAGCTCCTATTTTCGGGTGTAAAAATTTTATTTGCAAAGAAAAATTATTATAAATCTGAAAACAATATAACAAATTTTATTCTTTACTACTGTACTAAATAGATTTTATATAATAATATTAAATAACGAGAATGTTAATATATCAAAAATATATGTAATAAGCAATTAAAAAATTCTCTATAATTTAAATTGCTACAAATCACTTTAATTTTTTTCAACCTTGTTGATGATTTATTTTTATTTATTCGAATAAATTAAAATGAATTTTATAAATTTGATGCCACATTTGAAACCACTACTCGAATAACTCTTCTAACATATATCGTTATATTGTATTTTTCTTAACTTCTTTGCTAATATGTTTAAATATTTTATTATTTAAAATAATAATTTTGCAATCTAACTTTACATTTATAATTAATGATCCCAAAATATTCATATATTTTGTATATCTTGTATATTTTATATAATTTTTTTTTTTTGCATTTTTGTTGTACTTATTGATATGATAAGAGGAAAATTGAAAGGATATTAACTGCCTATAAAATTACTTATGAAAAATGAAAAGACATGAATGAAATATTTTTCGTAGTTTTACATTTGTATCAAATTTGAAAAAAGTCGGAGCATGTCCTTTTAGGTAGATTTATTTATTAATGTCGTTTTTCTTACATTTACTCGCGTCCAGTGTCTCGTTGCTAAAACGCGAACAGAAAATGCGAAAGGATTGTATCACAAAATCCCGAAAGTTGCAAGTAAAGAATACACCGTTCTCTACTTGTAACTTTTATACGCACTCGCACACACATACGCACACGCACATGACACGCACGTGCACGCGACACGCACGCATACGCACGCACGCACGCATACACGCACACACACGCACGCACGCACGCACGCACGCACGCAGCACGCACGCAAGCACGCACGCACACGCACGCATGCACGCACACACGCACGCACGCACTAAACATATCTAATACATATACATACTAAACGTATCTTCCACTACATATATCCTATTTTCTTTTTTTTCAAGAATTCCGAATTATATAAATATTTGAACTTTTGTCGGATGTACAGAATGCCCTGTAGTAGTCGAATCACTCGTCGTGTGCAGGTAGAATAGATTAATCTAAGCAGAAAAATTCTCTACAATTTTGCGATATTTATAATAATTAATAAAATAATTTAAAAAGACTATCCAATCAGATCTACGAAAGACAATAGTTATGTACGAGCGATGAAATGGCAAGTGACAGCCGCTCGTATAATCATACATGTTACGCGCCGCTTATACATAGCCATTGTCCTTTGTAGAGCGCCGCTCCCATTTCTTTCCAATGCGATTCTATTCGTACTGATTAGTTAATCTTTTTAAATTAATGTCTCATTAATTATTGTAAATATTACAAAATTGTAGAAAATTTTTCTACTCAGATTAACCCATTCTACCGAAGGATTCGTACTTGGTCCGTTGTTGGATGACGCTATATCTTTCACTCTATTCATTATGTTATCGAATATTTGTAATAAAAAAGTTCTAAATTTTCTTTATATGTTATAATGTATACAATGCTGTAATATAAAATACGAACATAAACTATTCGCACACGGTGAATAATCCGGCTATTGTGGGATACCCTATATATGTGCACATAAATGTAAAATAATGCATAAATAAATTTAGAAAATTTATGTAGCATAAATGTAAATAACTATTGTCCTTTCTAACATTTTTTAGTTCTTGCCGTTATCAACATATTGGCCTTTATTATTGCTTCATTTTGGTCAAATATTTTGAACGTTATTTTACCGACAAATGCGTCCAGATCACATCACTTGCTCATCATGACGGAGCATTTGATTGATCAAGAGAAATATTTTTATTTGATATTGCTGCACACTATTGCATCATTTTGCATCGGGATGATTGCATTGTTAGCAACAGGAACAATGATACTTACGTATCTTCTACATATTTGTGGAATGTTTAAAATTGCCAGGTATCTGCATGAACGTAAAAACAACCATAAACATTCGGATAATTTGTTATTGTCAAACAAAATAATTTAAATTTTGCCGACAACAATACAATATTTGATAAATGCTTGTGTATAATTGTAACACAAATATATATATTTATAGTTATCGTATTGAATGTGCAATGAGCATCGACATGTTACAAAATATTAATCTTAAAAAAAACCTTTTGATATTAAATGGTTTAATTTATGCTGTGGATATTCATCGACAAGCTATGAAGTTTGTATAAACTCGATTATATGCGTGCGTTATGTAATATATGTTATGCATATTATGCGCATATTAACAAATTTTTATTTTTAAAGATTGTCTAAACACTTGCAATATAGTTGTGAAACAATGATGTTCTGTTTTATAATAATTTGGGTAGTTTCGATGAGTCTAAATCTGTTTCGAGTAAGTCTCTTATTTTATTGTTAAATTTACTTCCTTAACCATGCGCTCGATAACATCCATAAGATACACGAAAATAGTTATTATATTACGTGATTTTATTATTATGTAACAATATTTTAACAATTTATCAAGTATAAAGAAAATCGTTTATCTTGATAAAATAAAAAAACATTTAAAAAAACATTTTTCACTATTATTTTTGAATTTATAGATTATGATATTTAGTGACTATGTCCCAATATTTACTGCCAGTACTGAAAATCTAGGGAGCATCCCATTTGATATTTACCACGGTCCCTATTGACCACGTTGATATTTCCTTCGTTGCAATTAATGTTAATATTGACCACGGTCCCGATTGAACTGATCTTGTTTGATCACGTTGATATTTATCATATTTATCACTTTTTAATGTGAGGCTCCACATGGGTTTAAAACTTTTCATGCGAAGCGGGATTTCATACGGGTTTACAACTTTCAACGCAAAGCGAGGTTCAGCTCAAACTTATTTGTTTAGTTTTTTGATAGTGAAGCTTTCCCGCAGGTTGGGCTAACATATTGCCTCCACGCATATATTTTTTAATGCGAAATAAGGTTTCACATGAGTTTAAAACTTTCTAAGCAAAGCGAGTTTTTGTATGGGTTACTTTCCATACAAAGCGAGGTTCAATTAAAATCTATGTGTCTAGTTTTGTAGTAGTGAAAAATGGTAGAAGGGACGGAACACATTGCTTTCACGCATACATTTTTTGATGCAAAATAAGATTTCACATGAGTTGCAAACTTTCTACTTTCTTTGACTACGTTAATATTGACCACGATCCTAATTGCTCACGTTGATATTGAACATGATCCTGATTGACCACGGACCATGATCAATCAGGATCGTGGTTAATATTAACGTAGTCAATTTTAACATGGTCAATCAGGACTATAATCAATTGCAACATGTTAAATATCAATGTGATCAATCAGAACCGTGATTACTTGGAACCATGGTTAATCGCAACCGTGGTCAATCAGGATTGTGGTAAATGTCAACGTGATTATTCGGGATTGATGGTAAATCACGACAATGGTCAATTGGGACTGTGATCAATATCAATATGATTAATCGCAACGTGATCAATCGGGACCGTCAATGTGGTCAAACAGATACTATTTAAAATTTAATGTACGTGATATAAATGAACGTAACCACTAAATACAATCCTGATCTTTAAATTCTTTTATCACATCACAATTTTAAGAAATTTGTGAATTTGTGAAAAAAATTATTTTGATATATATTTTAAATTTTTATGACTAAATATATATAGGATTTATTACGCTAAAGTTGTGAATTAAGCTCTATTGAAGATCTACCAAATATTTTTGAATGTGTTTTCAAATTTGTGGACTTTTCTGAATATAAGTTTGATGTCGTAATTGACGATTTCAAAATTAATGTAAGGACAAAATTAATATAAACAATTCCAAAATTTGAAAATTTGTTTATTTTGCTATCTTAAATATATTATTTTGATATAAGACAGATTTGTTTTTAGCGACCTGGTAAACTTTTAAGTTTAAAAATATATTGAAAAATATTTAATAGATAAATGTTTGGATTAATTTACATCTCACGAATCGTTTTTAATTTTATATATATTATAAAAGGTAGATTCTTAAATAACAGACACTTTAAATTTTGTGATCCTCTGTTCTAGTTCCAGAGATATACGATTTTGAAGTATCATAATTTTAAAGTATCATAATTTTCGCATTTACTTATATCATCTTTTTGTTATATCTTACTTCCATCTTTATATTTTTTATTCACATTTGCGTCACTATCAGTATATTTTCGTTAAGAATTTTTTTTGCTTACATTTAATTGTCCTTGTATTACTGATGCTAGTACGCTTCAATATCATACGCTTATTCAGTTCCATTAGAAATTTTAGAAACATGTGTAGCAATGAAACTTTATGAATTTTTTATCAACACAACATTGAAGAGTAGATCTCGCTTCGCGTTGTATATATGTGGACAATAAGTTCCGATGTGGACAATAAGTTCCGGACAATAAGTCCCCCCCTACGGGAAGATTTCACTTCTGGAAGATATAACCAACCCAAACCAAATTTTAGTTTTATATCAGAAATCAGACAGGTTTGGATTATATCTTTCAAAAGTGGAGCCCCGCAAGAGGGGGAGGGGGGAGAGGCGGAACTCACTGCATCTACGCATACATTTTCCCATTCATATAACAATTTTGAGGTGGACATCTCGCTTTGTGTTGTAAAGTAGGAAAGGCTTCGTCCTTGCAAATGTAAGCAAACATTCTTTTCTCGTCTGCTCTACGCGAATATAACGCAAACAAATTTTATTTTTTCTTATTTTATAACAGAAAAAGCATTAAAACTTTAAAATCGCATATCTCTGAAATCAGAAAAGAGCACCACAAAATTCAAAGTGTGTGTTACTCAGGAATATACTTTCTACAATATATATAAAAATGAAAATGATCCATGAAGTAAGCTTAAGCCGAACATTTACTATTTTATTTTAAAGATTTGAAGTTATAATAATATATTTTATTGAATGTCAAAATTTTTCCGTTACAAAGAATAGTTATCAATATATAAGAATAGTTATCAAATAATTAAACTAGAAATAAAAATAAAAAAAATTAACAACATCTATTTTTTTATAACTTTATTAACTTATTAACTTATTAAATATAATTTTATAACTTTAATCGTGAATTTCTCGAAATTGTGATGTGATGCAATAATGTGAGTTATAAGCGTATTTAGCGTTTAATACGTTAAAAATTGATCATCTTTTTTCTTGTGTCTACAAAAGTTATTTTTCTTAACTGTGTTATCAGCATGAAACATCAGATTGACCGTAGATTTTTCAGCTTGCATCATCCAAAGACGAATTGATATTGCCCTTTGTATATGCAATTGTCGCTATATTGTATATGTTTCTAGCGAACTATATGGGTCAAATTCTAACGAATCATAATCATCATGTATTTGTTACGGTGTAAGAAACATCTATAAAACTGCATGCATACGATTCAGTCAGATTGTTACATTAAATGTAGAGATCATTAAATCTGCATAACAAGCATGATGCTAAAATTTACTAATAAAAAACTACATTATAATATATTACAAATATACTTCACGATATATTTCAGAGATTTTATCTAGAAATTTCTTATTTAAAATTCATTTTCTAGGTATAATGTTCGGTGGTATATAACACCATTATATATACAGAGAATAATATTGTTCCTGTTACAACAAAATTCGAGAAATTTTACATTGAACGTCGGTGGATTATTCTATGCATCTATAGAATGTTTTGCTATGGTATGAAAGAGAAGATAAAATATATCTAAAATAAAATATATATTATAATAATCATAGAGTAATGATATATCTTTTATTTTAGCTAGTAAACACTTCGGTATCTTACTTTACAGTTTTATATTCTACACGATGATTAAAAATAAAATAAAAGCAAGTTAAGATAAAGATAGAGCAGTTATAACAGTAGTTATAACAGAGAAATAATATAGTTTATATAATTTTCATATATTAGAAAAATAATCATATGTTAAATGTCATATATTACAAAAATAAAAACTTGTATTTTGAACATATAGTTTAAAGCTAGAAGTTTTTCCAGGAAAAAAAAGATAAAGAAACTTTAAAATTATTTAATTCATGATATTAGTATGCATTATATCCTTAAAATGCAGTAAAAATGAATTCTGTGCATAATGTATCAAATATAATAAAGTATAATAAATATTTTATTTTATTTTATATTACTTCCAATTTTGATATCAAAATGCACAATACTTGTAAAGAAATTAATTATTGCGGCATTTAATTCTTATTTATACAAAAATATATTTTTTTTAATATTTTCATTTAAATTTAATATTTTTTCACATAGTATGTGTACTTGGCTTTTTTCTACCTTTTATTTTTTTAGAGATATCATTCTTTTTTTTCATCAAAATGCAACAGTTCTTTTTGCTTATTATAGATATCCTGATCTTTCAAATTTCTTATCTACTTTTAATCTAAGAATAACGAATAATTACAAATTAGTGTAACAGATATTCTAGAAAAATAATCATATTAAAAAATTGTGCCAACTGAATAAAAATTTATGTAATAAATTTTTTTTATTTTATTATTTTCAATATTAAGAAAAATTATATTTAATAAATTGAAATATAATTAAAGTAATAGGGCGTATAGCTAAAATAGACTTATATTTTATACTTTTGTAGTTAAATGCATAATATACACACATCTAACTCTTTAGGATGTACTTATTGAGTTGTTATTGAGTTGATATGTATTATTGATATTTTCTCATATATTCCAAATCGCATAAAACAAACTTGTACCAAAGTTGGGGTGCTCGGATTGTTACATTACCCGGTTACAGTACCTGGGTCGCACCCCAAGTTTTTATACTTTGGTATAAATTTTAAAAAATTGTCTTAGTTTTATTTATACAATATCTTATTGTTGTACAATATCTCATATTCTGTAAAAATTAGTTACATCATTCAAATAATAAAAATATTATTATATTAATTATTTACATTTTATATTTTTATTTTTTATTTTTATTTGTATTTTTAATTATTATTTTTTTATTTTTCATTTTTATTTTTAATTATTTACATTTTATTAAAATTTTATTAAATTTTATACAAAATGTATCTATAAAAAAATATATATATAATAACTTAAGAATCTATTTCAATTATATAAATAAAAAATTTCAATTATATAAATTATTTACATAAATTTTATACAAATTTTATAGCATAAATTCTTATTTATTTGGCGCAATTTTTTATATCATTATTTTTGTATAATATATTTGTACAACTTCTTTTTGTTAAAAAAGTAATATATATTTTTATAAGATTTTATTTTCAGTAATTTAATACTGTTTTATAAATCCATATAATAGTTTTTTACAATTGGCGCATCTACTAAGTCTTTTTTTTTTTAAATAAGTTTTTAATGATTATATCATTCCTTTTTTACTATATATTATTTTAATAATATATAAAGCAATCAAACTAATAGATTTAATCAATAGCTTGAATTTGTATAATAAAAATTATTTTAAAAGTAATATTAAAAAAATTAAAAATTGGCAATTTTAAAGCCGTATATAAAGCGCAAATAAATCAATTAATAACATTATAAAGGTATTTGAATTAAAAAAGTGCTTTTATTTTAACTTTATATGTTCTATAAACAATATAGATTTATTAATATATTGTCATAAAGTTTTAATTAACAAAAACTCTGCTTAAAGAAAATATGAAAGATATAGAAATTAAAAATATATTAGAACAAAGTGAGGATAAATTAAACAGCGATGAAAAAGCTGATTCGCAACAGGACGCTAAGAGGATATCTAGAATGATTATTATATGAATATAAAAACAATATAAAAATAAATAAAAAATAAATATAATGCGTAGGGAAAAAAGTGTTAATACACCAGAGCGTAATTAAATTATTATTATAATTAAAATTAATACATAAGAAAACTGGAGTGTAAAAAGTAAAAATATAATACGTTGAAAAAAGTTGACATACAATGATTTCTTCTAATCGATATCATTTTGGACAAAAGTTGGTTCATTATGATTATCGAGAACAAATTAAAATTTATAAGAATTTACTCTTGTAATCATATAGAATTTCAATAAATTAAGGCGCTTAAGATATCTTGTCCAATGTGTAGAAATTAATGCAAAATACTTCAGTGCATATAACAGTTACATATAGATATTAATGCAAAATACTTTAGTGCGCAAAGAAACAAACATTTTAATTTAAAATATTCCAATGCGTCGAAAAAAAACAGACATATTCAATGTTTCAAATTTTAATGTAAAAAACTCAACTGCGTAAAAACATAGATATTATATAAAATAACTCAATGTTTAAAAAGAATTAAATTTTGTATTATATTTTGTATTTTGGGAAATAATGCAATGAAAAAGAATTTACATTATTTATACTATTTATATTATTAAAATTATATTATTAAAATTTGCATTAATGTTATTTTGGCTTTAAGCAAGATATCTTAAAGCGCCTTAATTTATTGAAATTCTATATGATTACAAGAATAAATGCTTATTAATTTCTCGATAATCATAATGAACCAACTTTTGTCCAAAATGATATAGATTAGAAGAAATCATTTCTTTGCCTTGCACTTGTTACGTCCGGACTCTTAAAGAGCCAGCGGGAGGGCGTAACCTATTTAACTCCGCTAGACAGACGCTAGACAGCG
>JBCEZY010000009.1:6295173-6310118 GCA_039654445.1 Cataglyphis savignyi | reverse complement strand
TTGCTTAGAGTTCTTGGGTCTGATACCCAAGCTCAAGTTTGGGTATCAGACCCAAGAACTCTAAGCAAAAAAGGAGAGCGAGGTACAGAACCATTCACAAATGATCCGAAATTGAATACCCGCGACATTTGACACCACACGCTTGCCTGCCAGACCACTCTCTTATGTTATCTGTTTATCATAAATTTCAAGTAAAATGTCTTAGCTGGTTATAACGAACCGCGCATGACTCAATCCGTAAAACGAAAACCTCACCCTCACTCGATAGAAACTACTCTCCATTGGTCAAACTCAATATTATAAGCAAAAGTCTTCACCTATGATTTAAAAACTTAAAGGAACGCCCTAGGAGAAACCGGAAGGCGTGAATAGGAAAAACTATTCGTTAAACTAGATTAACGAACTAATGGAGAGAAGGAGCAAAAGGGGCTAATAAGCACCGGAATATTCGTCAAAAAGTTCATTAGGAATTTTTCCAAGTTTTGCGACATTTCGTGTGCATCGAGGTCATTCGTGATTCGTTTTATATCAGTGAGACTCTCTAAGTGTTCACTTGCACAGTGTGAATAGTGTTAAATTTAACAGTGCGATCGGCGAATAGTGAACCACGAGCGCACACATGAGATACATCAGGATCGACCACCGGATCTCTGAGCCAGCAGCCTTGATTCGAACTCCAATACAAGTCTCATTGCACTCCATAAATAGTGAGTTTACTAATTCTTTTTTTTGTTTTTTTTTCTCTTTTTCTTTCACCTGTTTCTTACGCTCTCCTCTCCTTTTCTCCAGGGAAAACAATTATAAGACAATTATTTCTTCTTTTATTTTAATACTTACTCTTCCTCTGAATATCCATTCAAAGACCCATGTATTTTTTATATTAATACTTCCTGTTATCGCATATCACAAATCTCATGCACTTTCTTTTACTTGTGGATCGGCGAGGATGAATAACTTAAAGATTCGAACGTAACGTTCCGGATCAGTGTTCACTCTCAGCTTTAGATCTAAATCTACCTTTCTTCTCATGAACCAGCAGGTGCGAATAACCTAAAGATTCTTAATGAAAGGATCAGTCTTCGCACTTAGCTTTAGATCCTAAATAACTATTTTCAATGCATCCTTATTAATAAATTTTATTCTTTGTCCTTTTAATTAAAATATATTATTTCTTTCATCCACTCCATTCTTCCCTTTTTATCCCATTATCTTGTCTCTCAAAAAGAAAAAGGGATAAGAGAGAAGGAAAAATAATTGTCAACTTTTTCCTAAAACTAATAACCACTACTTTACTAAAAACATTACGTGTCCTCCTTCAGTGAACACAACACAAAAAACCAAACTTACTCCGGCACAGTTATGGCGATGAGGAAAGAACGCGAGTAATAGAAAAAACAAAACCATACAGAAACTCCTGGCGTCCGCTGATCCTAGTTTTATAATCGATTATAGTAGACTTAAGTTAGATAAGGACGCATTCGAAACAAAGGCACGACAACTATTACTTAATCGACCGACACACATAACAGACAATCTTCTCCCCTCATATTCATTTGTCTCTTCTCTGTCAGAATCCATGCCCGATGACTTCCCGGAATTTGCGCAACCTTGTTCCCCTCCGCCTCCCTCTAATTATTCCCCTGTAAATTTTGAAAAACCTCAGTATTCGAGGACCTCTCCTCCCCCGTTCGAATATTCACCTCCCCTCGATTATCAACCATCGAATCCTCCTCCCTATCAACTACCGCAACCCTCAACTTCCCCTCCCCCTTTAAAAAACCCTCTTCTTTATCAATCACTGCAACCTTCAACTTCCTCTTCCCCTTTCGAAAATCCTTCTCCCTATCAATCACCGCAACCTTCAACTCCCCCTCCCCCTTTAGAAAACCCTCCTCTCTATTAACCACCGCAACCTTCAACTCCCCCTTTCCCTCTCGAATCCTCCTCCTTATCAACCCCCATAAGCCTCAACTCCCTCTCGCCCCTCGCCTCTCAAATCGTCGGACCTTCCAGAACAGTTCAACGTTTTCGGGAAATTCCGGGAATTCTTAGAAGGGCTACCTGACTTTAAAGAGGAACCGCGGGATTTCAAAATCCTGCGATCCCGAAAAGTCCAAAGGACCGGAGCCCTTCTTCGAAGACCTAGATCGCGAGAGGTGGTATTGCTATTTAGTTAACCTATTTCCCCCTTTCTCTATTCCCCTCGAAAATGAAGACAATCGCGTCGGTCCCGGCATAGCCGACCTTCATCAATTCTACGAAATCCTCTATACTTCTACGAATTCCTCTCCTGGTACTATCATCCCTTTCGTTGTTCCAGATGTCCCGTTCCCTCTTGCCGTCCCTATCGAGGTCTTCTGGATGAAGTTCCCTCCCCCCTCTACAGTTGAATTCGAAGATCTTTCCTAATCCCTCCCCTCATTACCTCATTTTACCTTTTGTTTATTTTAATTACACTGCTACATTGTAAGACCCAACAGGAATATAAATTTTAGTTTGTCCTTCTCGATTCCGGTTGATGACCTCCGCACTAATGTAACATCCGCGAACAAACAATTCTCCATACACACACATTCACACTCACACCTCTAAATGTAAATTCTTCATAATATACTTAAATGTATCTACAATAGTAATTAACTGTTATTTCCTTTTTTTGAATAAATTCCAAATAATTTGGAATAAATATAATGTTAACCGCATAATTCGTGTCGATTATTAACCCGTTCTCTTTCCCGTACCCTAATATCGCACAAGGTCCCGTCCTGGGTAATAGGGATTTAGTTCCTTTACCGAAAAAGGGACCATCAAACGAACGGCCTACTGACATAGTCAAAACGACCCTTCCGGTCGTTGACCTGTCTTAGACCCCTGGTCAATTCGTTCGTCCCCAAGACATTCGTTGTCTAGTGTTTGTCTAGCGGAGTTAGATAGGTTACGCCCTCCCGCTGGCTCTGAGTTTAAAGAGTTTGGATGTAACGATTGATATATATATATATATATATATATATATATATATATATATATATATCAAAGAATCTGATATTACAGTATGTAATCATGTAATACATATTATGATATTGACGAAATTACATTTGACAAATACTAAATAAAATGAAAATAATGATTGAATTATATTTAAAAACATGTTTTTATTGCAGAAATAAAATTCAAATTTGTATTATCTCATTATATAAATAAACTTAGTATTGAAGTAAATTAATGCAGTATGTTTCAGAAAATTCATTAAATTAAACAAAAACTGAGTTAATCTTGAAATCTTACTTATTGTGATGCTAAAGCGCGGTGACTATCGGAGTATTATAAACAGCGGTTGCAAACTGATCGACGGTGAAATGCACTATATTCTTGAGTTGATCCAGAACACTCTGCAGTTCTTTAACTATAATGTCATAATTAAATTAAGTTTGCTGTTGCATAAAAAAAATATGAGAAAGATCCTAGTTGAGGACTGTTATTCGATAAAACGGGCAAAAATCTCGATATATTAGACGAACTAGATGATTCTGAAGATGCAGTTCCATAAGATCCTAGTGCAAAAAAAATTTGCAATCGTAATCATTATTATCATCATTAAATTACAGTTTAAATATTGACGAATACCTAAAAAGTAGCTACGATTATAGCCATAATGTATTAATTGTGACACTGTTCTCTTCCTTCTGCTTATCGATAAATCATATGATTTGCAGTTTCTAGTTACGTCGGGCCAAATACCCGGCAATTTCAAGTTTAGTTGAGGTCATTTATGACGCTGTTTTAATAATGTTATTTAAAAAAAAAATTGAGAAAAAGAATAATTATTTATATCAAGTTAGATATATAAAAAGCTTACGAATTGTGTAGGTGCTTTACATTCCCGCGGCTCTATCTCCAAACTCTTGTTATATAGATAAGTGTCTATCTTTCATCTGACATATTAGGGTCAAAAGGATATATATTTTCAATATGTTGTCTTATTTTAGATTACACTAAAAAACAATAAGGTTGATTTTGATATTGCTATATTTCACCCGTTATTTCCTCCACTTTTCGCTGTTTACTAAAATTAATAAGCCCCGGGCTTCCCGGTAAATAGTCTGGGTTTCCTTCTTCAATATACAGAATATTAGTCAAGTATATACCTGGTAATGTATAAAAAAAAAAAGATTTAATTTTGTTAAATTATAAAAAGATCGTCATCATTTGATGTTTCCCTAAAAATGGTACACAAGATGGATTAATAAATCGTAATTTTTCTTGATACTTCCGAAAATGATTTCTGTTAAGATCTCGCGCTTCTTCCAAAGCATTTATTAATTGTATTGGTATTTAATTGGTATGTAATTGTATATGTAATAATTGTAAAAATAAACACGAGTTAAAAGAAGAACCGTTTGAAATATGTCCTTTAGGCACCGATACATGTTGTCAATCACTGATTAAATTGACTTCTCTCTAAAGGTCACCTTTCAGAAAAATTTCAAGTAATCTTCAAGCATAACTGATTAGATTGTCGGAGTACTATCATATAATGAATTTTTTTAATTGACATTTTTTAACAGATTTTTAGAAAAATAAAATGCCACCTCAGGCAGATAGTCAAGCACTACAAATATTCCAAGTAACATTTAAATCTTCGTATAAAATGTTGCGATATGTGCCTTCTGCTAATAATGTCATGGTTACATTTGCATTAAATTTTCAATAATTTGTACACTTTTACGATGAGATTCAATATCAATTATTTGTAAACATGTCGCTCGTTATTATCCATATTTTTATACCATTTCTAAATCTTTCAAATCATTGAAAACTTATTTATGTGATAAGTAATCATTCTGAAAAATTTTGTCAACATTTCTTAAGTTTGCATCACGTTTTTCCCAAAGTTTACATTTGATATAAAGTTTTACATTTGATATTCACTGTTTGCTTCATTATGTTTTTGTGATGACATCATATTCTTGCTGGCTCTTTTAATTGATATACAATATTTCATGACATGTGCGTCTGATGATAATGAAATTATTACAATTGATAAACCTGATTTGATGCTTTACAGTGCAATACTTTAATAATTCTTTAATAATTGACATAAAAAATTAAAAAAAATTTATCTGGTTATTTTATAGACGCATCTTTCATATATCAAAACTCGATATATGCAAAACTATAATAAAAACGTGAATTTATATATACATATATATATATATATATATATATATATATATATATATATCTGTAACATAAATACTGGCACTTTATCAAAATATGTAAGTTTTGCAAATTTTTTTGCAGATTATACGTACTTAGAATGTAAATTTAAGCCTAAAAACTGAAGCCGATTTCTATGCTGACAATCGCTAGAATGCCATTAAAATTATTAAGATCCTGCAGCACCATCATTATTTCAATTGCGCGTGATGTGATGGCTATTCTTTCTTCAAAATTTTGAGTTTCCACTATTATTTTCTTCAGTCATCTTGTAAACTATCAAAATGGAATATATAAAATTCAAATTAATAACGTTATATTTTCTATGATATTTTCCGATGACTTGAAACAAAAAGACTTACATTTGTCGTATGTTTAATTATTTTAATTACATTCGGTGATGTCTTCTTCTTGTTTTCCTTTGTCCATACAACTCCAAACTCAGAAAGCTTTATTACTCTATACAAATCAAACTCCAATAACGTTAACCGTCTCGCTAATTCGATAGGATGTATCTGTAATTGACAAGTTATTTCTCAGTATGAATTGATTCAATGGCTGAAAACTTTCCTAAATATATCATAAAATGAAAAGATATTATTTTGTGTGTATACCGTAAATATTCCATAATCTTCATTATTTTTTAGAATTTTAAATGCGTTTACAATGGTGGAAGAAATAGTTTAAAATTAAATGTGATAGATCGTTGTTTTGACGATTTATATTTATTTTGTTAAATCTTCAGTACTGAAGTAATTATTTTTGCATAGATTTGCCATTGTTTAAAAATAACTGCAATCTTTCTAAAAAATTTTTGTTTTGTTCAAAATTGTAAAAATAAAGATTCATCTAAAAAAAATTTTAAAAATATACAGTGTTTTAAAGGTTGCATGAAATTTATGAAAAATGAGAAAATAGAATATGTTACATCCAGTCTCTTTAAATTCTGAGCCAGCGGGTGGGCGTAACCTATCTAACTTCAGACAAACGCTAGACAACGTGTGCCTCGGAGACGAATGAATTGACCAGGACCTAAGACAACGACCGGAAGAATTGCCTTTGCTCGGTCAGGAGGCCGTTCATTCGGTGGTTCCCTTTTCGGTAAAGGAACTAAATCCCTATTATCCAGGACGGGACCTTGTGCGATCTCGAAATAAGAGATATAGAACGGGTTATGAGAAGAAAAAAAAATTATTTAGAATTTTAAAAACATCAAATTTTCACATTTATTTAATAAAAGAAATAAGATTAAAAAAAAAAATTTATGTATTATCTAGGTTAACATTATAATTATTAATTACAAATTTACTTAGTATATTTTACTTATTATATTTATTCCTTATCTTTTGAATGTGTGTGAATGTGTAGTGTTTGAATGAAGAGGCAAAAAGAGAGAGAGAGAGTATGTGTGTGTGTGTGTGTATGTGTGTTATGGAATTTTCTCTATGAGTAGAAGAAGGAAATTGTCTCCAAAGAACTTCGATAGGAACGACGACAGAATATTTACATCTCGGGACGAACCGTGGGATTACGCTGTCGGGTAGGGCCTCCGATAATACGTTCCGCAATTCCTCATGGTCCATCGGGCCTGGCCCTATGCAGAAGACTCCGTCGGGAAGTGGGTCATAGATCGGAGGAAACTGGCTTAGTGTCCAAAGCCGGAACTGGTCCTCGGACAACCTTTGTTGATAAGATTGCGGTTCCGGTTCGGATTGAAATGTGTCCTCGGTCTTTGAGGATAATTCCTCCGGATTGAATCGGGAAACCGGGGAGAGAAATGATTCGTCTTTGTTGATGTCCCGTAGTTCTTCGAGAAGACCTTCTTGAAGGGAATGATGGGGAAAGAATAAGGAGAATCGCTTAAAATGATAATAGAGAAGCTGGGCGACTCTGATCTTGAGCGGGTAGGGGAAGCTGGAGAAGTAGCAGAAAGGGAAAGAGGAGTATCAGGTATATGTATATTGACGTTAGTGTCTTTTATAATGCTAATTTCGATTGGTTCCGCCTGAGCCCGAGCCAATTTCTTCCTAAGCCATCTATTCTGACGGTTAAGCGCGCGTTTTACCGACGCACGAGAAGATCGCTTTCGGATTATTCCTTTCACTAAGGAAGGATATAATAATAATAATAATAATAAAGAAATAAATAAAAGATTTGGTGATATAAGAAAATCCGAAATAATTCTTGGGATTTGTTTAAAAAGAAGAAAATAATTTTAGTCTTGAATATTCATTATTTTAATCGTTAGATAATAGAATAAATGCTTAATTTTATATTTTTTTCTAATAGATTTTTATTCAATGTAATATTTATTAATTTATATTAATTTGTTATATAAATATTTAGGTTTTATATAAATAATTATGTAAGATAGAAGAAAAGATTAAATTAAATCACGGGTAGTTGTGCGAAATGCGAACGACCCTTAGTGACTGATAAGAGAAAAGAAATATAGTATCGGAAGTATGGGAAGTAGAAAAAAATACAATAATAATTTAATTTCGTTAATAATTCTAAATAGTTAATAATCGTAGTATTTCAAAAACATACAGTAAAAGTGATTGTTATACCCAAGAATTATTTTGAACTAATTAATCGAAGAATTTAAGCATTTACTATTTATAAAGTGCGATGATATTTGTCCTTATGGAATATGGTTTGGTGGTAGGCCTTGCCTTGCAAGCTTGTCTGATGGAGATTGATTCTCTTAGCACAATCTTTCACTATATAGTTCTTAGTTCTTACAACATAAAATCTTTGTAAAAATTAAAAACACAAAGATGCACTGTGATAAAAATTTAAAAAAAATGTAACTCGGAATACACTGTGAAATGTAGTCAAGAGATAGATAAACTTTAAGAAGAAAAAAACGTCAGAGAATATATCGCGTTGTCTTGTCCGGGGTTTATTAAGTCTCTTGCTCCTCCTCTCCATTGGTTTGTTAATCTGTTTTAACGAATAGTTTTTTCTAATCACACCCTCCAGTTTCTCCTAGAGAGTTTTAAGTTTTTGAATCGTAGGTATTGATCTTAGGTGAAGACCTTTGTTTATAAGACTGAGTTTCGACCAATGGAGAGTAGTTTCTATCGAGTAAGGGTGAGGCTTTCGTTTTACGGATTGAGTCATGCCCAGTTCGCTATAATCGGCTAAGTTGACATTTAAAATTTATGTCAAACAGATAACATAAGAAAGTGGTCTGGCAGGCGAGCACGCGGTGTCAAATGTTTTCAGGATCATTTGGATTGTTTTGTGCTCTGTTTATTTTTAGTTTAGAATTCTTGGGTCTGATACCCGAACTTGAGCTCGAATATTTCGCTGTCTGTTTATCGTTCGTATTCACATGATTTAAAATCACTAGTGCCTGACTGTCTGTTATCTTTGTTTAAAAATTCTTGAGCCTTCAGAGTTTAAATTTATTGATCCGTTGTATAGTTGACTTTCGACAGCAAGATAGTCTCGCTTCCCAGATTTCGCCTGCTTATTGCTTCTGTCAGATGTAGACTAATTCTTAGAATGTAAATTTATGTCACTAACAAATTTTTATGTCACTAACGAATTTTCGGTGAAAGAAAACAATCGTGCAGTCTGCCAGACATAATAATTTATGTATTAGTAAAAAAAACACACCAAAAAAAAATATTCGTGAAGTCTACTGGACGTAACAAATACTAATACCCAATGTTTTAAAACATTCAAAACTCTAAACTGTACCGGTTGATAAAATTGTTTTCTGTATTTTTTCCAATCTATTCTCGTCAGCTTTCTATTAAAATAATTAATAATAATAAAAATAAAACCTGTTTAAAAAAAAGGTAAAAATAAGGCGCCAAGTATACGCGCTATGTAAAAAAATATTATATTTAAATAAAAACATTTTAAATAAAAATATTTTTGTATAAAATAATTATTTAAATTTTCTACAAAAATAATAATATTAGTAAATTGCACCAAAAGAATAAAAATTTATGCTATAAAATTTATATTTTTTTATTATTATTTAAATAAAAAAGATTTAATCAAATTGTATAAAATAGTTATTTAAATTTAAATTTTCTACAAAAATAATATTGAAAAATTATGCCAACTGAATAAAAATTTATGTTGTAAAATATTTTTATTTTATTATTTCCAATATTAAGAAAAATTATATTTATTAAATTGCATTATAATTAAAGTAGTAATATAACTAAAATCGAGCGACACGGTAGCGTCGCGACGCCAAGTTCATAAAAAAAAATGCCAACCAATTATAAAAGAGATCTGTCTGGCTTGTCAAGAATTTTGCCTATGTACAAGAACCGTGGCGCTACCAAGTAGCTTATCCGGAGTTTTATGTTTATAATACTTTCAATTAAAATATCTCAGGAACTAGAGCCGTAATCAAAAATTTAACTGTACTTTTAAATTGTACATATAATGTGAATGCACTCTTTCCATTGCGACCAGTTTGAATAAGATTGGTGCTGTCAATTCTGAGAAATGATATTCGTATATAGCAAACGTGACTTTTTTTTCCCAGATAAATTTCAGACTCACGCACGCACGCACACACGCAAAACGGTTTTGTCCATCAAGGGTCATTCACACTATTTAAGTTTGAAAATTTTTTTGTGTACACTCTTTTATATATGACAAAAGAGAGAGAGAGAGAGAGAGAGAGAGAGAGAGAGAGAGAGAGAACAGGGGGAGAGAGGGAGCGGGAGAAAGAGAGAGAAAGAGAGAGAGAGAGAGGAGAGAGAGAGGAGAGAGAAAGAGAAAGAAAGCGAGGGAGAGATAGAGAAAGCGGGAAAGAGAGAGAGAGAGAGAGAGAGAAAGAGGAAAGAGAAAGAGAAAGAAAGCGAGGGAGAGATAGAGAAAGCGGGAGAGAGAGAGAGAAAGAGAGAGAGAGAGCGGGAAGAGATAGAGAGAAAAGGAGAGAGAAGAGAGAGAGAAAGAGAAAGCGGGATAGGTAGCAAGGAAGGGTGGGAGAGAGGGAGGAAGAGGGGAGAGAAAGCGGGAGAAAGAGAGAGAGAGAGCAGAGAAAAAGAGAGAAAGCGATAGGGAGCTAGGAAAGGTGGGAGAGAGGGAGGGAGAGAGATAGAGAGAGAGAAAGAGAAAGAGAGAGGTTTGTATCTTATACAAAATTTTATAAAGTTTTATATAAGAACATCAAAAAAGATATAATAATATTAATTAGTCTACTAAAATTTCAATTTATTAGTATATATTTACTTATAAATTTTACAAAATCATATAGTTTACAAGAATTAATACAATATAATTTTTCACATTGGAATTTTTACATTAAAAGAAATAAAAATTTAATTTAATAAAAAAATTTAATTTTAAGGAGAAAATCTGTCTAAAACACTTCTATAAAAATTGATTTTATGATATCTATTATTTCAAATTACAAATCTTTACAAATTGAATTACTTGTAAATACTTGTGCAGTTATTGATTTTATTTAGTTTTTCTATTTTTTAGAGAAAAATTTGTTTATTAGTTATTTTTCAGAGATAAGTATCTTTTCAACTTTCTGTTGTGTACAAGGAATATTTTTTATGTACTTGGCGTACTTTTTTTACCTTTGTGAGGTTTTTTTATTGTGATAGATTAGTTTGTAAATATCTAAATGCACAATATACACACATCTAAAGCTTTAGGATATAACTATTGAAAGAAAATTTCTTTTAAACTCTACATCGCAAAAGACAAACTTACACCAAGCAAGGTATAAAAATTTGGAATACCCAGGTCGTATTAAAACATATTGTCTCAAATTTATTTGTGTTGTACATTTCATGTTATGTGAAAATTAATTGCATCAATCATAAAATAAAAATATTAGTATATTAAATATTTATATATTATATAAAATTTTATTGAGTTTTACAAGTAGTATACAAATCTACTAAAATTCCAATTATATATATTATCTACATAGATATATATTATTGTTCACATATAATATTTTAAAATATATATATTATTTAATATAGAATAAAATAGAATAGCATCCTTATTGCCCCTCAAAGGGAATTAAATATTACACAATTGCATTTATGCTTTACATTTGTTCATTTTTACATTTCTCAACTCCTCTCCTGTCCCGTCCTGACCTGTATGGCTTACAAAAACTAATTACTCCCTCCCTTTTCTCGTTTCACCGTCCACTTCTCGCACTTCCCTCTCTCTCCTTATCGCTCCTCTTATATTCTCCCCCCTTCTCCTTCCTCTTCTTTCCTTTCTCTTCAATCTCAGGATGTCCGTTCCTGCCTTCTTATGCCTTCCGTTCTCCTTCCTTCACCGTCATGCACTCTTCTCCAACCATACTTTCCTCATATAATCCCATTTCCACTCCTTCCCGTCGATCTATAACCTTCTATTGTTCACTAGCGTGCTTCTTTCTTTCCTTCTTTCCTCCCTTGCCTTCTCTACAATCTTCCATCTCAACCTCCTTTCTTCCATTGATAGATCCTCGTCCATCCCAATACCTCATTTCTTCTTTATTTCGCCTTTCATTTCTAGAAGTTCCTCTCTGTCCCCTTCTTCTTCTACCTCTATCAATAGAACTTTCCTTTCTCCTTCTCCTTCTCTTTCTATAATCCCTGCCGTCTTCCCTTTCTTATCCAAGGTCTTTTCCATCACGTCCGTGGCCATCCGCGTTCTTTCCTCCGCGTCTTCTCCCCTCACTGCTCTCCATATCATATTCCTCTTTTTCTTGTCCTTTTTGTCCTGTTCCTCCCTTTCCCTTCTCTCTCTCACCGGCCTTCTCTCACCTCCATTCTTCTTCCGAGCCTTCACTTTCATTCTCAGCCCTTCTTTTACTTTCTTCCTTCATCTTCTTTTTCAACCCTCTCAACTCCTTTCTTATACTTCTCAGCTCCTCCATCAGATCCTCCGTCCACTTTCTCCTCTCCATCTCCTTCTATCTATCTCTGCCTATCTCCTTTCTTTCCCCTGCCTCTTCTCTCTTCCCGTTCTGCTCCTCTTCTTACTCGCCTTCCCTCTGCCTTCTTTACCGCTTCACCTTACTCTTCCCTTCTCACACTCTGATTCGCCTCTCCTCCACTCTCTTTACTCCACTTTCTCTCTCCTACACTCTATCTTTTCCACTTGCTCTCTCCGGTCTGCTCCTTTTCTTACTCGCCTTCTCTCTCTCTCCTTTATTGCTCCCCTCACTCTTCTCTTCACTCACTCTTTACTCCACTCTCTCTCTAACACTCTAGCTCCTCCGCTGTCCTCTACTTACTTTTCCACGCTTCTGCAACTCCTAACCTAACTCTATCTTTAACCACAACGTGCGACTATGTACTATTCCCCCGGTTCCATATCCATGCTTAGGCCCTATCGATTTCCATGTGCTCGATCCTTGTAAAATTCGCACCTCCTGCGCCATTTCTCGGATTTCCTGCCTTATTTGTCCTTTCTCAATGATCCTTTTCCATACACCTTGTGTTCCATGCGTCCTCTCTCTTGTCAACATCTTCTGTTCCTCTGTCTTCCTTTTGCCTCTCCTTCTTTCCATAGATCTCTCTCTCTCTCTCTCACTATTTATTTCTGTCCTAATCTACAACTGGCAATATATCCTTAACTCCTAATTTCTTCATCTTCTGTCCATCTTCCCTTTCCTTCTCATATGATCTCTCTCCGCTCTTCCTTCTCCACCCTTCTAATTCCTTGCCTTGCTCTTTGCTCCTGCATTCCATGCTTTTTTTTCTCGAGCACATTTATGATCACCCTCCCTCCGCCGCCCAGACACGGACACCCATATTATTTAATATGTGTATATATTGCGACGCCTTTTCCTTTCGCGATCCTGGCGCGCCTATGCCTTCGCGCTCTCTCCGTCGAACGGTTGTTCGGTGGCACCGGCGAACGCGAGTACGATTCGCCGGTCGGGAGATACGGAAAAAGGTGGATCGTCGTCAAAAACACAAGGAACGGAGAAATGGTTACACGCCGGAAAGGAACAGGGTGGAAGATGTTCCGCGTGCCGTGACGAAACCTTAAAACTCGCGAGAATTCAAGTTGAGCGCCAGATACGGTCTTGCACGTATCAATTCGTCAAATACGCGAGATAGACGCGAAAAAAGACGCAAAGAAAAAGAGTCGGTTTCGTCACGGGCTGACTAACTCATCTAACGGTAGAGGGGCAGGACGGATGTTGAACGAACGCTATATGAAGGCAAAAGGCGATACCAATAGAACGACAAAGACGCGTAAAAGAAATTAAATTCGTCGATCGTAACAAATAAATAACAGCTTTATTAATTTAGAAAAGGTATGTCCGAATGGTAAACAAGACTAAGCTGGGATACGCTCAGTGTGAATAAGTTTGCGGAAGGGAGTCTGGGTGTTAGAAACGACTTAGCGCCGCGAAAAATAGTCGTTAAATAAGAGCCGATCGGGCCTAGGCCCGAGCGCAATTATACCGGGTCGATTATCAGACCACGCGTGGATCACTAAGATTTTGCTCGCTATTTTGACATGCCGTACGAGCACCACATGCATCCAGTGCACCCTTAGCATGCACCGCGCAAATCTAACTCGCAACGCTCAAACGATATTCCGTACTCTCCGCGAAATCACTCTAACACTCATTCATCCCAACGCATGATTTGCCAAAGAAAATAATCGACCGAAATATTTGCATGAAACACTCACACTCGACGGTTAACAAAGAATATCTAATCTCGAGACACACTCACACGTACACGACTTGGACGCTAGACGGGTGAAAAATTGCGCGACTAATATATTACGCTGTAGTCCCAGTCCGCGATCACCAGAGAGACGATACAAAACGATATAAAACGCGCAATACTTAGTGAGTCCAACCCTCGAAACGTTTCGGGGCTCGGATTGCTTGCCGACGGGGCCGTGTCGTTAATACAATTACGCCACAACGACGCAATAATCGCCAAATTTCCAAGCGGTGCTCAGACGCAAACACAACACTAAATTAGGGCCACGACGGCAGAACGACGCGCTCCCGATATCGCGAACATGCGTGGCTAATACGTAGCGAGATAACTTCACCGGTGACAATGCTCTTTTTCGGGGTGTCCGGCAGTCCGCTGGCTTCTCTGCCCGTAAGCCTCGTTCTCGGGATCCGTCGGGATTGGGCCGTATTCTTTCTCGGTCCCCTCGCTCTCGTCCGGGATTTCTCCGCACTCACGCTCGAAATGCTCGCGAAAGTCATCTCAATCACACGTCTACCGCTACTCTGCGCGCCAGTCTGACCCGGGAACAACGCGATCTAGAATCGGTAACGCCGGGCCAGCCGGGAATGCGCAAGCGGGATGCGTGTTATCACGGCCAATCACGCGATAACACGCGAGGCCGCCGTTCGGCGGCACACTTATGCTTGTATCGGGAGCACGCGCACCCCCGAGATCGCGATCGATATTTTTCACGGGGTCTTTTTTGATAGAGCCTCGGCGGTTGCCGCCGGTATCTCGGAAGCGAGGAACACAATAGTGATCTTCGCGGACCTCCTCTTTTCCCGCCGTGCCTCACGGCGATGAAGCTCAATCGAGGTCCTTCGGGGCACGTCTCCACACGGTCCGGCGCGAGGATCCTCCTTGTCCTCTCGCGCTTCGCGTCTCTCGCACTTCCGAATTCGGTAATTGATACTTCCTTTCGTCTTTCGTTCCCCTGAAGGTCGTCTTCCGAGTTGTTGTGATCGTTGTGTTTGATCCGTTTTCACTCTCCTCCGGTAAGGCTCCCGTGTTGTATCGAAA
>JBCEZY010000009.1:6258391-6273133 GCA_039654445.1 Cataglyphis savignyi | reverse complement strand
TATATATACACATACACATACACATACATACATACATAATAAATACATATATATATATATGTATTTATTATGTATATAAATCATACATATTTGGAATACATACTTGAAACGTAAATTTTAGTCTAAAAACTGAAGCCGATCCCATAGCACTGACAATTGCCAAAACACCATTAAAATTATTGAGATCCTGTAGCACCATCATTATTTCAATTGCGCGTGATACAATGGCTACTCTCTCTTCAAAATTTTCAGCTTCCACTATTATTTTCTCCAGCCATCTTGTAAACTATCAATGGTATAACAAATCATGGTATAAAGCCCAAGTTAATAATTCTTATAGTATATTTTCATGACGATTTGAAACACAAAAACTTACATTTGTCGTATGTTTAATCATTTTCATTAAATTCGGTGACGTCTTTTCTTTATCTTTCTTTGTCCATACAGATCCGACTAACTCAGAGGGCTTTACTACTCTGTACAGTTCAAATTCTAATAGTGTTAATTGTCTCGCTAATTCGATAGGATGTATCTGTAATTGACAAGTTTTATTTCTTAGTATAAACTGATTTGGTAGTTGAATATTTCCTTAAATAAATTATAAAATTTAATGATATTAGCTTGTATGAATACCGTAAGTATCCCATATTCTTCATTATTTTCTGGAATTTTAAGATGCGTTTCAATCGGTGGAGGAGATCGCTCAAAACTAAATGTGATAGGTCGTTGTTCCGAAGGTTCGCATTTTCTTTGTACAATTTTTAGTACTGAATCAACCCATTTCCGCATAGACTTGCCACTAACTGTATCTAAAAACGATTGCAATCTTTCCAAAAGATTCTTATCACGTTCAAAATCGTAAAAATGATGATCCACCTAATGAAAAATATTTAGAAAAAAAGACAATGTTTTAAGAATTGTATAGAATTTATGGAAAATCGGAATGTATATTACTTACCCAATGTCTTAAAACGTTCAAAACTCTAAACTGCACCGGTTGACAGAATTCTTTTCTATATCTTTTCCAATCTTCTCTCGCCGTTATTTTACATACAGAAGGTTTCTCTTCTTCACCATAAACTAACGAAGGATCCGGTATATCAAATCTTTCTATCAACAATGTCAATAATTCTTGAGGTGAGCAAAAACTTCTATAAAATAAATTGTTAAATAGTTAGTAATTAGTTACAAATATATAAAAAATTGTTATAGTACATAGTGTTGTGATACTTATTACTTACCTGTAAGTAGTAAGAAATGTTCTTACAAAAGCTGGATCAGCATATATATGATAAGTTAATCTCTCTACTAATTTTATCAAAGTTGCACCCTTAATCAATGGAACACCGCCATTTTCTCTAGCCTCTAGAACAATGTTCTCCTTGCTATCTTGTTCAGCAAATTTATACAAGTGAGCTGGAGGTAATCTTAATGGATGCTTCCTTTCTTCATCCAAAAGAATGCTATCCAAAGTCCTTTCTAACATACTTTTTGTATTCAACATCACTAAATCTGCCATCCAATTATTCTTGTCCTCGACGGATTTGGCAACAAGAATAACATTAGGATGGTCTCTTGGTGCAATCTCAAAAGCATTTTTCAACTCTATAAATATATATTATGCATTGTACAAAAATTTGATACAAAATTGCAGTGAAATTTAGATGCATTTTTTACCTTCGGTATCTTCTCTATCAATAATATCGACTTTCCTAATGAAAAATCTTTCTTTTAATCGGAGTTCACCTTGGTGTGTTGGATGTCCGCCTCCAACAGCAATACCCGCTGCAACGGTAACACTAACTCTTTTACTACTGCTTGGTTTACACAATACTAGCAAACCATCGAATAATAAGGCTTTTCTCTCGGTTAATCTTCGTCCATTACTAGCCACTTTTCCTAATGTGTCCTCTGTATAAAAAAAATTATCGAGATATAAACGTTAACAAAATTGAAGATAATGGTCGAGAAATATATAATAAAAAGATGTTTTTTTTTTAATTACCTCTAATAAACTCATTGCAACACTGCCCGATATCTCTTTGATCCCATCCATCTACAGTCTTTTGTAATTCGCTAATCTTTTCTAATGCCGCTTGTCTCCTTGCCCTGCTCTGCATTGGCAAGCCTGTATCCTTCTTTGGAAGACTCGCCACAGATTGCATTAATTCCATTTGTAAAGGTCTTAACAAACCTTGTACTTGTTCCAAAGTTTCGCCATCCTCTATGCTAGGTGTGCGCTTATGTAAAACCTATGATTTATTGAGAAAAATGGAAAGTATTGAAAGATATCATAAAAATGAGCACAAATGATCCTGTATATATGCGATGAGTTAAATGTAATACCTTTATATAATCAAAATACAGAAAACAATGCCATATAGGTTGCAATAAAAGTTTTGGCAAATAATATTTAACAGCTTCCCTAAAACCATGACCTGCCGCTCGCAAAGCCGCATTAGCTTCCGGTCTTGACAACAAATTCGTTAAAACTTCTCGACTAGCTGGGCTATTAATATCTCTCGCATATCTAACGAGAAATAGTTTAATTAATAAAAAATTTATACACAAAGTATGTATATGTGATACATATGTGATACATACTTTATATAAACGTCGAATTCTGCTGCTTCTGCTAATTCTTCAAAGCATGAACCAACTGTAGGTGTTTGTTTCTCCTCTGCAATTTCCATTATATCTTCTAAACTGCCGAGTAATGTCACAGTAACCTCATAAATATCTGTAATATTACTAAAGAGTGTTTCGAGTTCACTCTTATCTTGCGTCAGCTTCGCAATTTCTTCACGAAATACCTAATAATAAATATTAATTTAATTTAATTACCTTTCTCAATAACATATTTTTTTTATTTTACCTTAATAATCATATGCAGGTCACGAATGTAATGCCGTTCATCATGAATGAGATCTCGCACAGATTCTTCATAAGTCTGGGAAACAACTGCACTCAAACTACTTTGCGGACCTTCCGAGCAATCGTCTTGATAAAACATATCCATCAGTACCTGTCAATGAATTACATTCCACATTATAAATAATAATTCCTGTCTTTTTTTTTGTATCTTTATACATTTATAATAAAAGATAAAAAGAAAAATAATAAATGGAATAGTTAATAATCATAGTTGGCTAATAACTTTTCATTGATGACAAAATTAATTGCCTCACATAATAGCATGCAAGACTAAAGTTTAAGAAAAAAACAAATATTAAAAATACACCATTAAGCTACTACAATACTACAAACTTTATCAGTTTATAAATCACATATTATTCAGTACATTCTGCAATATAATTACCATAAAGCAGTAATTATATATATATATATGAATATAATACATACATATTTATATTATATATATTGTATTTATTATTTAAATTAAAGTGTATTTAAATAAGAAAGAAATATATATGCTTTGCATTTGCAAAGTGAATTGCGCTATCTGTAAAATTATAAATTATAAAATAAAAAATTATAAATTTATTACACTTAATGAAAAGAAAAAAATGATAGTGAAAAAAATTTTAAAAAGCTTATCAAAAAATTAACTTTCTAACTGATAATATTACTGTTGACAGCTGAATAATTTACAAATATTGTACAAAAGAAATATTCTAATAAACAATTCTTTAATGCTTTGGGCATTACATGCTACTTATAATGGCTTCCCTCTAAGCGATGTTTTAGAACAAAACGCCAATTCAGTAGCTTCTCTCTAAATGACTGTTTAGGATGAAATATCACTGTATATATATAATGGCTCTCTTCTATATCTTACATTTAAAGTCACTAAATATCCATTGTTGTAAAACAGGAATATTTTCATATGTTTTATCTGTTAGTATATATTTATATCTGTATATATTTGTTTTATCAAAAGAATGATAGACAGTAGTACATCGATCGTGCTACGACCAATAAAGCGCGTTTCGCGACTGTACATATAGCAACAGAGCTATACGCTCAGTTCAGCTGTAGCGAAAGGGTTAAAGAAACAATGAGTTATATTAGCAATAGACAAGAAGGAAATACAATATTATTTGTTATATAAAACAACCTTGTTATCAAGATATGATACTTTGTTTTTGCTTACAGATTAAAATTAATTACCTTCTCAAATATATTTTCTCATATTGTTAAAAAATAAACACATTTAAGAAATTTTATTTTGTTTATGAGTTAGAAAATTATGTGATATATATTTTACTCATACAATATTATATTATCATATTATATAATATTATATTCAATTCAACTTTCATATAATACGATAAAAATTTTCAATCATGTGTCATATGTATTAGTTGATAAACTTTGATATAAACATTGTAAAGAAAATATTTACTGAGAAACAATAATAAAAACAATAATAAAAACAATGAAAATTTATAAATAAATGTTATGCATAAGGGCAAAAGAATAACAACTTTTGCTAAAATAATATAAAGATACCAAAAACTATATTGTAACATATCTTAAATCTTTTTCTGTGCAATTACAAGTACGTACCACCTAGAACAGCATGAGTGAAGAACATGGTTGTAGTTGTTATATATTAATGAAAAGTATGTAATCAAGCATAGAATATATGCAGCCACAATTAGCTTAGTATAGCCAATTCTGAAATTCATTATTCTACCATTGCTACAGCTGCTTCAAATTAGATTATAAAAGAATTTTTTATTTTTTGATCAAATTAAGATAAACTAATAGAGAGAAAGATTTAATACATAATGTACATATGTATATGTTTGTGTAAACTAAATATATAAAGCAAAAAGATTATTTCAGATCTTACAAGTAATAAACAAGCCATTATTAACAAGATATTTTTCTACTGCATTTACTTTCTATTTAATGTGCAATGTAACACTTGTATTAAATAATTTTTATGAATATATCATTGTATATAAACCAAATATTTTATAAACCAAAGACTAATCGAAGTAAGGTATTACTTAATATATAAATTGTATTATTATTATCAATTATAGTGTATCGATAACATTATGTACACATTTCCAATGATTTATATATGTTTGATATTGACATTGATATACTCAAATTGAGTGTAAAAAATGTAAATGGTAAAATATAATACAGAGTGTATGTTAATTGATGAAGGTGCAATACAAAGATACAACACAGATTGTATGTTTCTACAAACAATGTCTTACCATATCTGCATACATTGCAACTCGTATATCTTCGCACGAAATCTCTACATGACGAATATTCTTCACATAATTTCCAGCCAGCTGAAGAAGAAAAGAATAATTTTACATTTTCTTAAACGATATCGTAGAATAAAAGGAACAAACAGTGTAGATTTAAAAAAATTTAATTTTGTCACCAACCTTCAAAATATCAGCAGAAATATATTCCAAAACCCCAACTACAAATAGACTAACTTGTGAATCAATTTTGTGCTGTAATACTTCCTATTAAAAGAAAATTACACAATTAATTATACATAATTAATTAAATCAATTATACATAATTTTGATTCTATAAGATATCTATACTTTACAATTTGCATATACAAATATATATATATACATATATATATAAGTTAAACATCGTATACATATAGATATGTACTTTTTGTAGTAACTGATGAATCTTGTCGACGGGTAGCACTAACGGCGACTTTTTTTTTCCTTTCTCTAATGCATCCCTTGCATCACGCAGCGCCCATCTGTCAATGGGAGTAGGAAATGTTCGTCTTACTCTTTCCTCTACATCTTGGGGGGTTTGAGGAGGTGGATGTCCACAAAGCATGCCTAGCATTCTTAAAATTAAACTCTCCACATAATCTAACGCATCTTGTCGAGCTTCGAGACTAGGATGTACTTGCTCTAGTACCTACAAAATTAACAATTTTCTTTGGCAATTAATGTAAATATCTACCCACATTATCAAGCAATCGCTGTTGATCCTCTCCCCGTCCCCCTCCCCCCGTCAAAAAAATGTATAAATAAAGATATGCTTATATATCGTAAAATTAACAATACTTTGAATACATTGTCAAGCAAATTTTGACAACCGTAACGGAATATAATTTAAAATATCTATGATTACAGTTGCCGAATTTGACATGAGCGCGTAATTAAAAAATCATATGGTGGTCACGCACGAAGCGATGACGTCGGTCGGTGTCATTGATCGATCCAGTCTCGACGTAAAATCATCGGAACGAAAAATGATCAAACGAACAAAAAAAAAAAGACAGGCGGGAATTAATTCTGGAGGGGATAGAATACGATGATGAAGCTGAGAAAGTGAAATATAAGGATACACAGGAAAAGAGAAAAAAAGAAAGAAAGAAAGAAAGAAAGAAAGAAAGAAAGAGAAAGAGAGAGAGAGAGAGAAAGAGAGGACACAAGGATCAAAGTGTATGAAGGAGACAAAAGAGGAATCGTGCAAACAACGATGCGTGTACCTTACGCAGGGAGCTGACAAACACTCCCTTCCACTTGGCAGCGTTCTCCTCTTTCTGAAAGTCGTAGCCTGGCGGCTCGCCCACCGCTGATGCCGGCGATGAAAACATTTCACCGTGCTCGAGAAATCACTCACATACACGCACTCACATATGCACACACACGCACGCACGCACGCACACACACACACACACACACTCTTAGCGCGCTTATCTACAGGAGCCAGAAAGCTACGGAGAGTTCATGAAATTTTCAAAGATAATCGGTCCGTTTCATTTCCCGGAGCAACCTCTCCGTCCCGTTTTCGCATCGAATGATATATGTATATATATATATATATATATATCTCTCTCTCTCTCTCTCTCGACGTTCGATAGCTAAACCGCCCGATCGTATCTTCGCGCTGATCTCACGCTTGTTGCTCTCGGCAGCGTCACCAAGGCCGGACCGAGCGTGCCAAGAGTCCGATGGCTCCGGCACTGATGCATCTTCACAAACACGCCCTTCACTCTCGGTTAATCCCTCCGTTAAAATTCACAACCGACACCAGCGAGTGATATCACCAACGACTATCATTGCGCCACTCTAGTAGTAGTTAGTAGTCAGAGTAGTCAATCTCGCGCGAACGTTCGCCTCACTACCTCCCCCGCTTCGTCCCGACTGGCCACACGCTACACCATTCGCCTCACCCTTCATCTCCTCGCTCTCTCATCTCGTCTAGTCTCGCTCGTCGTATTTCGTCTCATTCCGTTCCGACCATGTTCCGTCAAGCTCTCGCTTTCTCGCGCTCGATCGATAAAGTGAAAAGTGCGATACCACTGATACCGCATCGATACAAGATCCGAATGAACGAGAGTCGACCAGCAAATCGATAGCGTCGAGAAAATCGAAATGGTCTCTCACAGCTTCAAATTCGAATCGTGACCGCGCTATAAATTGCTCACTAGGATTTAAGCTATCGTATTAGACCATTGACAATTGATGATTGGAGTTTGATTAAATCAGAACAAAAGAAGTCAAAATTTCTTCGTCCTAATTAGTCAAATTTCAATCTCCAATTTCAATTTTTAATATGTAGTATGGTACGGGTTTTAAGTCCGTATCAGACTATATATTGGAAATCAAGATTGAAGATTAAAAATTGACCAATCAGAAGAATGAAATTTTAGTTTTTTTGTTCTAGGAATCGATCATAACTTTTTCCGTAGAGCGGAAATGTAAAAAGTGAAAAATTTTGCCTTAATTTCAATAGGAAAATTTTTCACTTTTCACGTTTTTGCCCTAGAGAAAGAGCTACATCTTTGATTATTATGGATGCATGCCGTTTCTCGCATAATGCACATAAGAACGCATAAGATCATTCCGTTTCAATCCATGCGCAATTCTTACGCGCATGAGAATGATTTCTCACCTCAAAATCGCACCATGATACCATAGTGCATGAGAGCGCATGAATTATATATGTAATATATTGCTAATCATGTACTATATTGCTAGTCAAAGCTCACTGCTGGCGAAAACATCACGGTGCAGACATATATCAACCTTTCACTCCCACAATTCGTGTATTTTACACAATGCGCATGCGCTGACATGTAGAGGCTAATCTAAAACAATGCGTTTAGTACTGTTAAAAATGTTTTTCTTTTTTTGATATAAAAAATTAGATAAAAATATAAAATAAAGAATAGAGGCTAATCTAAAAAATTGCGTTTAGTACAGTTAAAAATGTTTATTTTATTCTTTGGTATCTCTTCAGAATCTAAAAATATAAAATATTTATTAAAAAAAAATGACATTTGTATTATTTCTTTTTACAATAAGTATATATTTATTTTTATTTATTTCTACATAATTTATATTTAACTTACATGAATGAGAAATGGAAACTTCTGATATTGGCTGAATTATATTATCATTATCTATTTAAAGAGTTGAAGATGTACTTTTAAGTAATTTTTTTTAGATATGTTTGCACTTTGTATTATTGGCACATTTGATAATTTAATTGTTGGATGATTAGCTTTTTTTGGTAAGATAATTAAATTTATTGTTACATTATTATTGATATTTATATTGGGTACAGCAAAAGGTAACCTTATTTTATCTTTTATAACTAAATAACGTAAGTTAAATTGATATGATTCGAGCAAATATATAAATTGGATACATCAGCTTTTTTTTAAATCCGCAAATTTGAATTCATTTTTTACATATTTTTTACAATTCTACTTTTTTTGGAAATCTGAAAAAAATAATTTAATTTTTGTTACAATTATCATAGTGATTATACATTTAATCTCATTATTTGTCAGTAAACTTACTTATGCAAAGTTGTTTTTCTTTACAAATGTAACAAGATTGCATTATTGTTGCTTTCTTTATCACTTTTCAAATAAAAATTTATGAAAATCTTCTTAAAATTATTTCTTAAAATCACTTAGTGAAACTGGTTAACTGATTATGGTTAACTGGTTAGGTTAAACTAACACGCATGCGCATTGCATAAAGTACACGAATTGTGAAAGTAAGAAGTTGATATATGTCTGCATCGTAATGTTTTCGCCAACATCGCTTATTGGAAGATACGTGACTAGCAATGTAATAGTTATGAAGGAAGAATAAGGAGAATTATTACCTAGATTAGAAATGGTCACAAAAAATGTTCCGTATGTGGCCAGATTTGCTAAATAGAATAACTTGTGCCATCTTGAATAGTCATATATGTATAATGTTACGATTAATTATAGTAATAATTTAGTAAATATAGTGTGTCGCTAACACACTTTTACCAATTACTAATATAACTAAACGTAACGTTATACATATATGAATTTTCAAGATGACGACAAAATGGTCCAAGTTATTTCATTCAGCAAACCTGTCCACATACGGAACATCTTTTATGACTACTTTTTTACACTCTACACTATCGAGATAACTTTCCTTATTCTTACTTCATATATTGTATAATATAAATAGTAGTATTACATATCCCTTATGCAAAAAACCTTCAAATATTGAGTGTAAACACTCAATTTTGGAAGTTTACTTTCAAATTTGGGTATATACACTCAATTTTGAAAGTTTATTATACTCTCAAATTTGGGTGTATACCCTCGAAATTTTGAAAGATTACACTGAAGATTGAGTGTAATGTACACCAAAACATTGAGTATTCATACTCAAAATTAAGTATTTACATCAAAATATTGAATATTCATACTCAAAATTGAGTGTGTACACCAAAACATCGAGTATTTATACTCAAAATTAAGTTGGTATGCCCTAACATTGAGTGTTTATACTCAAAATTGAGTGTAAATACTAAACTTTTAAAAATTTATTTTTAACACTTGAATATGACACTAAATAGTGTAAATCCTAAACCTTTGAGTGTTATTCACAAGATTGAATATTCTCAAGAGTCAATTGAATATTAACTGAGTCATAATTGAATATTATTATTAACGCTAAAAATGTGAAATGAATTTTGCAAGTTCCAATATAATATTTTTGAGATATTCTTCAAACATATAATGTTAATGTTACAGCAACATTCCAAAAACATTACAAAAACCAATATTTGGTAATCGCTAGTTTATTCGTTTACAGCTATACGGTGTGCGTTGCACTATCCATCTCGCATTTAATTTTTAGTCACGACAATTATATAAAGGTTGCAAAAAGTGGCTAATAAGATTAAAGTATAATAACTATTTTTAACAATAGAAGGTGTCCCATTTTAAAAGTTCCACCTTCATAACTTTTCAGAATTAACGTTTGAAGGAAAAGGACTCGGATAAAAGTTATAGAGAACAAAGGGGGCTATCTAATAGTGACCTTGGATTTGATATTAAAGGTCATTTTCGAAATTATTTGTAGATCAACTTTTGTTTTTTAAATGGAAACCCCTATTTTTTATTGCACATTCTTGTAACTTATGTCGAGAGTTTTTCAAAACACTATAATAAAATATTTTTTTATTAAGAATTAAGAGTTATTTTGTATCTTAATCTGAAATATTTTAATATAAAATATAAAATATCTCAAAAATTATTTAGTGTTCGATAATTGTATCGTAATACTTTTATGTACAGAATAATAAGATAAATCAAATGATGCAAAAAAAAATAAATAATTGTTATAAAAAAATATATTGCAAATAATTGCATATTTTTTATAAAAAACATTTATTTTTTGTACATCATTTGATTCATCTTTTGATTTATCTCCAAGTCACTATTAGATAGCCCCCTTTACTTCCTACACAACTTTTAATCCGAGTCGTTTTCCTTCAAACGTTGATCCTGAAAAATTATAAGGGTGGAACTTTTAAAATGGGACACCCTGTATAATTTGTCTGACGATTCTAACACAGGGACTTCAGATATTTGATTGATTGTTTAAAAATCAGCCAGATAAATGTCCGAAAAAGTTAAAATTGTTTGTTCATTATTTACTTAAAATGTAAAATAGAGACTAATATTTATAAAGATAATATAAGATTTTAAGTTTCTCAAATTAAATTATTTAAATTAAATTATTTTATTATTTACTTAATTATGTTTAAATATGTCAAAGTGTTTTTTGTCATATAATATGTATATGTATGCAGTAGTACTTGTAAAAATGAAGGTTTAAATAAAAAGGTTTAGAAAACGTATATAAATGTTAAGATAAAAAACATCTATATATATTATATTATTATAAATATAATTGCACCATAACGTATTGCATTGTAGAAGTATATATGTATATGTTACATTATAAGATTATTGCAATGCTACAATGCAATATTACAAAAAACCATCAGTATTATCTTCAACTTGAGTGTTATTCTCAACTTAAAAGTAACGCTTAAAGAGAGAGAGAGTTGAGAGTTATACTCAAGTTGAGTATCTAAAATAACAAATCAAATTGAGTATTATTTTGAGTATTTTTTTGAATGTTCTTTTGAATGTTTTTTTCCATAAGGGAATTCATATCATATAGATTGAAGATTAAAGATAGGAATTTGATTAATTAAAACAAAAAGAGTTAAAATTTCTTTTTCTTCATTAGCCAAATTTTAATTCTCATTTTCAATCTTTAGTCTGACTCTGACACGAGTCTGACACATAATCTGATAAATTTTATATTTATCTACGCGTTTTTACTACTTTATTAAATTTATTTGCTTAAATAAATTTAAAAAAGCGTCTATCTTTTTTTTCATACACTCTATTTCATAAGAAATAAAATGGTTTTTATTACTTTTATTGCTACTTAATTTAGTTCAAATCAATCAAATAGTATAAAAAATAGCAATGTAGAAGTATTTACGTAGAAGCATTTAATAATACATAATATCTCTTGAATTTATAATATATATAAAATTAATTTATTTCTATATGTGAATATATGTGTAATAATATATAATTCATTAATAAATAAACCACAAAAATGTAAATTTTTTTATAATTTTAATTAAGCTCTACATAAGTACATTTTGTATATACATAATTATTTCTTTCTCTCACTCCTCTCCCTAAACATATAACAATTATTTTCATAGAACAAAAAGATTTGTACAGATAATCTAACAGATATATAAATCCATTTTTCCCTCCTCTCTATCTATTTATTTTTTAATTTAATGTCAAATTAACAAAGTCATTAACACAAATTAAAAAGAAAATGAAAATAAGACGTAATTGATTTGTATCGATTTGTGCTACTATAACAATAAAGACGCTGACTGGAAAGAATTCAATATAATAAAAAGTGATATTATTGTATAGGAACAAAGATATTTAAAAATATAATTATGCTATGCTTTGTAGACATATAGTACACATTATTGGAATAAGTTTTTATTTAACAGAGAAAAGACAGAACTCGCATGTTTTAAGTCCAGTATTATAAAACTTCGATATAACAGGCAACCGACTTTCAGTATTTAGTTCCCATATAAAGATTCTTAGCTATATCACAACAAATATTGTAATTTTGCAAATTATAATGCAATATTACAAGAACTACGTGTCTTCATAAATATATGGAATTGTCAAATTCTAATATTTGCTATCGATATATTTCGTGAGAAGATTAGGATTAAAAATATTATAGAAATATTATAAATTATAACGTAAAAATGATTGTGTGATTTGTTAAGAATAACTGCTTTATATATGTTAAAAATGTTAAAATGTCAATTTTATTTTTACTTTAGGATGTGTGAATTAAATTTAAAAATTGTCATTAATCCGTTTATGGACGTAACAAAGAATTGTGTGAATCGCATGTAACATTTGTTCGGGATGTAAAAAAACGATCTGAATAATTATAAGAGCTGACTAACAATAAGTTCTCTATATTGTTGATATAAAAATTATATAACTATGATTTGCAAACTGAAAGATTGAGTTGTAGTACCCAGTTAATTTATCCTGTTTCTTTGTAAATTATATTCTTATTCATTGCGAACGTCAATAGCGAAGAAAAATGTATGATAAATAAAGTTAAAGATCTTATTATGGCAATTTGATATTTTTATTTGTACCATTTCCAATCTGGTTGTATTGTTCTGATATTTATGTTAATTTTTACAATAAAATTTATAATTAATTAATTTTTGATTATTAGTTAAAATAATTGTTGATTTATTAAGTAAAGATTTGTATATTGTAATTAATAACAATTTTTCTTATCAAATGATTTTTAACTATATTATAGTACTTAATATTTGTTAAATAATCTAAAATAAATAGGTAACGAATAATCTATGCATTCCTTTTTAAGAATGCAAATAAATAAAAAAAATACTTGTCAATATCGAGAGGATTTGTTATAATAAGTTACAATAAAATCTAATAAGTCGATGGAATTATACGAGTATTCTTCTCATGATCACGTTGCGTTATGATTTATAATCTTTGTTTCCGTTGTTCCGCAATTGACTAGGCGGTCGAAACGATGCAATGTTCAAAGAATATTCCTTGCATGCGCCAGGCTCATCCCTTGTAATAAAACCCACGCTTTCGAGCAGTTTCATCAGCGGTTTACTCAACTAAAAATAAAAATAGAAAAAATTAAATTTTTTCTGACCAAAATATAAATTAGTATAATCGATTTTTGCTCAAAGATAAAAACCGACTTTTCAAAGGATTTGACTCTTTCTCCTTTTTTCATTAGCTTTTGCATGATTGTATTAAAAATGTATTAAAAATTATTGCTTTAAAATATAAATTATAATTAAATACGAGCACGCATACATACATATATTTATATACATATATAATATATCGCTCAACACGAAGATAATTTTTCTGTTTAAAATATATCAAAGATTATCCTTATCAATTAATCACATATGAACAATGGAAATTGTCACTTGCATACATATACACACACACATACACAAGCACGCGCACGCACACGCACACACACACACGCACACGTACACACACACACATACACACGCACACGCACGCACACACACACACACACACACACACACACACACACATATATATATATATATATATATATATATATACATATACATATATAAAAACTTTTTTCCCGATTATGCATCTAGAATGTAATCGTCGGGGTCGATTACTTCTTTTGATGTAAATCGAAATAATTGCGAAATGTCCCGACGAGACGATAAAAAGCAAGATGGCACGTTTTAACGGCCGGCGAGGACTTATCGCGTTTAATGCTGATACAGCGATAGCCTTGCATCACTTTTAGAACATAGATTTATATTAACATTAACTCCGCTTTCTCGAATTTATGACCTACGCAATTGCGTACTTATCTAAGCGCGCGACTTACGCACGGAAAAAGCGTACCAAAAGATGTTATCATCACTATACGTATCCTTGAACATTCTTCCGCCGATCTTAGTCAATCGATGCAAATGTATGACGAAGATCAATGTAGTTTGCGCGATGTATGATTAATAATCAGAAGAAAAATACACTTACCTAACTAGAGGATACGTAGGATCCCCATCGCGTTTCAGTTCTTCGACATGACGGACAGGTATTAATTCAATTGGAATTTCGTTCACCGCAAAACGCCTTCGTCGACCGCTGCAAAGTTATCGATTAAAATATTAAAAAAAAAAAAATTATTACTACATTATAAAAAGTATATATTTAATAAGTTGTATTAAAAAAAAATAAAAAAAATATGTGTGTATATACTTACATACACACACACATACACACACACACACACACACACACACACACACACACACACACACACACACACACACACACACACA
>JBCEZY010000009.1:6246470-6258375 GCA_039654445.1 Cataglyphis savignyi | reverse complement strand
CACACACACACACACACACACACACACACACACACACACACACACACATATATATATATATATATATATATATATTCTTTTTACACACGAGCTGTGTGTGTATAATAAAATCTCATCATATATATGACATAAATATTTTTATTCTTATTCATTTTTTCTTACATTTTTACTGGATCCACTTTTCTGTTTGGCCCATTTTCTTCCGTCATGTTTAGCGATCGTTTGCCAGTGATTCTTGACAAACTTATAAGTGTCTCCAACTCGGCTCGTCTCTGATCCGATAGTCGTTTTTGACGTCTGCAAAAACGTGGCAAGTTACACAGGTTAATTCAAACAATATCAAATTTATCGTTCGAAAACGAGAGAATTTTAATTCAACTCACGGTTTAGCCGAGAACGACGAACTTTCTTGCTTGAGAGATGAGATTGCTCTTGGTTCGTAGATCGAGAAATCTTCCAACTTTGAGGCATGTGATTCTAACATGCTCAAGTTCAATCTATCGCAAAATAAAAATTACAAAAATGAGATATCGAGTAAGATAGCTGATATTTGAGAAATCGGAAATATCTATTTTTTTCTTTTTTTTTTAATTGAAACATAAATTTAAGACACGTTTCTCTTATATCACGATATACTTAATAATATTTATATCGCAACAGGCCGATGTTATCGTTAATATGATGTAATAACATTAAATATGGCTAATAATGTTCTGATGTAACCCGTATGCGGACGCGGAGAAAACTAAAACGGAAGGTCATGCCATTAAAAAACGGAAATGTATCGCAAAATATTGACTTTTCTCGTAAAAATGATCGATATTATTGCAGATTTTCAAAAATTATAGAAAAGTAGTAATTACCCATTCTCGTCGACCGCAGGACGTCCATGAAGAAATCTTGCTAGCATAAGTACCACGAGGACGCAGATAATCATAAATGAATATCTCATCTTAAACGGTATTTTTTATATTACTGAAGAGAAATTTGAACGCAAAATGAAGAGAATAAGCGGTTTTTTTTACTAAAACACACTGATATGGAGATTAATACAATCTTCAAAAGTTCCCTCGCTTCGTTCGTTGTATATAAACTATTAAGTCGGAATAACGGTCGTCACAGCATATATAGGGTGACGATATCCTTATCCCCTCTTCCTTGTATAAGTATAAGCATCAACGATTTGCATACTCACTACTTTGTATCACTTCTGTCTGTCAATGTCTGTCAATGAATTTCTCACAACAAATAATTGCACATTTGCGTAATAATTTTCAAAAAGATCGCTCGCGGACTACTCGCTTGCCTACTTTCTTTCTGCAGGTGTCAATTTATTGTCGGTTTGACAAAGCGCTCATTAGAGGCATGTACATGATTTGCTGAGAGAAAAGGAACTATTAAAAATATAAAATCAAATTATTTTAGATATAATAATTTCTCTCTAATTTCTTATCCAAAGAAAATTCTTACAAATAGAAAATATTTATATAACAGCAAAATCTATCATTGACGTCATTAAATTTCATCGCTAAAGTGATCAAGAAAAATCTCGCAATCATACTTGTGCTCTTTCTACGCGCCTTTTCTCTTTCTTACATTTATTTATACAAATATACTATTGTAATATTTTTTTCGACTAAAATATTATATCAATCACATCCTGTAAACAACTCTCTATTATATTTCATGAATGGCACGTTTTCTTGTTCTAGCGGAAAATGTGCGTAGCAACGGAAAATGCGGATTTTCTAGTTTAATCTGGTCTGCATATTCAATTTTTTTTTTTACAAAATGAGAAAGCAAAGTACACAAAATGCTCGTTTACTTCATGGTTTACTTCGATCTTGTGTAATAAATCTACGAAGATTCATAAAATTTTGTTGAGAAATAAGCCAAATATAAATTCGGCAGTTTCGCGCAGAAGCAGAAAAATGAACTTTTGACCTCCTTTTGATATAAAACTTTGATTATGTAGCGATAATGTATATAAATTATATGCTATATCCGGTAAATTCTTTTTTTATACGTTGCTTTATACAACTCCGTTCTTTTAAATTAATAAGAAATAATAAGAAAATTTTAACAAATTTAAATAAAAAAAGTGTAATAATTATTCACATCTTAATTTAAATATTATAATGTGTATACTTAATTTATTATTATATAATTTTATTATTTTTATAAACGCTCTGTTATTTTTCTAAACTATTAAATTACTATATTCTAAAATCTTATTAATGTGTGTATGTGTGCTTGATTGTTTTGATTTTATGCTTCGATCATGGGATTTTGTTATATACGTATTAGCGCCATTAGATGAATCACGTAACGCCATTACGAAACCATTTTAATGCTATGCTGTGTGCGGATATAATTTGAATGTTTTTATAAACTATCGTTTTTATTCATTAAATGATGATATCTCTCAAAATTCCCTATTAATGTTTTTTTTTTTTTTTTTTTTTTTTTTTTTTTTTTTTTTTTTTTTTTTTTTTTTTTTTTTTTTTTTTTTTTTTTTTTTGTTTTTTTTTTTTTTTTTTTTTTTTTTTTTTTTTTTTTTTTTTTTTTTTTTTTTTTTTTTTTTTTTTTTTTTTAATCGCAGAGTTTCATTATACCATCAACGCCATTAAACGAATCACGCAACATTAGCCTGTCGTTACGAAACCACTCTAGTACTACTGAACGTTACGCTTACGACTCTTAATTTTTACTTGTTACTTCCGGCATCAATTTTATTATATTTTGATAATTAAATCTTTATCGCGCGCAATAGAGAAGCAAGGCTGACGCGCGGAGTTTAAAATATTATATTTGCGATTGAAATTCATTCTCATCAATTAGATAGTTTCAAATCATAATCGGAGTATAATGTTTTTATTGTATATTCTTTGTATATATTCAAATATTGACAAGAGACGATTCGATCATTGTTTTTTTTTTTTCTGTCTCAATAAGTCGCGAAATCGAAGATACAAGTACATTACATGCTGCAATAACATGATAAAATTTCACAGTTATTGCATTAACAGGAACGGAAATGACGTATCTGATTAACATAAATCGTGCAAAAAAAGTAAAGAAGGTGCCTAAGAGATGTATGAATTTCATAATTCATTGTGTATATATTACGCTTCATGGATCCGAAGCGACGAAACAAACCGTGCACGCGAAAGTTGTTATAATCATCGGCGATCATCGTTGACAAAAAGAAAATGAAGACAAAAATTTATGATTACGCGATCGTTGGAGGCGCGTATATACACGCGCCTAACGCATAACGTTTTAGTTACACGTAATGGTAAATGGCCACTTATAGATATGATACATTGACCGCATGATCCCCTCCTTACATTGCGAAATGTTCGTCACCCGCGCATTTGCGAGTAAATTCGTCATACGATTTTGTATCTATCAGATAAACGCGGCCACACATTGACTGGAAGAAGAGTCGAGATCAAATCGTACATTATTTTAGGTTGTTGTGTTTCTCATTCATTCACAATGAATGAGTAAACGATTAGCTTAATCTAATTAGATTGTGACATTTTTGAGGACTGTACAAATAATATTTCTTATTTATTATTTATACTCTTTGACGTATATTCTTTCTCTTCACTCGAATTAGAATGCGCAAATCAAGTCAAGTCGACTTGCAAGTTTTTAAATTTAGTTCTTTTGCTGAATAAAAATTTTCATACAATACACAGAAAACAATTGCAGCAACATTGCGGCAATGTTGCTGCAATGTTGCAATGTTCTGTGCTGAATGAGTTTTTATTTTTTCTGACAGATACATTTTATAATAATAATAAACATCATATCTCTGCATATGAATTGCTTAGAATATTTTTTCGCCCCTTTCTACAAATCAAGTAGTACAAAGCATTATTGGTCCGACGGCTCGATAGATTGGTGCTATAAAGAAAATGCGTAATTTGCGCCGATTAAATAATTATTGGTCAATATATAAAATATTTGCAGACTAAGTAATGCTTTCAATTAATATTTTAAGTAAAAAAACCAAATGTGATTTCTCGCCAAAAAATATAAAGAATGCTTAAAAGATATTATCTACCTTTCTTAATTAATATATATTAATTTTATATACAAGCATCTTTGTTTTTCTTATACAAATTTCTTATACAAATTTATAATAATATTTAACACTAATTCATCTTTTATTGCTTTGACAAAAAATCTATATAAACCACATAACATACATAATGATGTAACGATATAAAATTATACGTATATGCACGAAAAAAGAATTCTGTATTTACCGACAAAAGGGTATAATTCTCTCTTTATTATGTCTTTGTAGAGGGAGTCGTAATCTAATTTTCCGCAAATTTTTGTTTGTCTAATTTCGGCAACTTTTCGTTCTTCCTTCTTTTTCATTATACTAGAATATTAAGAAAACACGCCATTTTTAATATTTTATATTATATATATTATGTAATAAAAATTTAATAAAAATCCTAAAATAAAAAAAGATTCTCAAAAAAAGTATATTTTTTACATGTTATTGTTACAAATAGTTTAAAATAATTATTTAAAATGATTCCAGTTCAATTATTTCTTTTAAGCTTTGGAGACAAATTTAATATAAAATTTATATCTAATAAATAAAATTATAGAGTTGACTTATAAATAAGAACATTCAAATAACTGTCAAAATATACAATCTCTACAATTCCAGCTGTTTAATTTAATATTCAATATTAATGAAAACACGCATATTATGATTGTCTACTTTCTCTCAAAAAAAGCAATATTATACTCACAGATGAATGAAATAATAACTTAAACACTTAAACACTATTGTATACTGATCTTCTCAATATTTAAATTATATGGTTTTTGCTTAATAACAATTTTTATTTACATGAAATAAACACAACGCATAATCAATTAGCATCAAGAGATAAAAAGTTTTTTTTAAGATAGAAGAGAATTGTTGGAGTTGAATTGTAATAATTATATAACATAGAAACATATTGTAAGCAACAATGTTGCAGTAGCATTATGATAATGTTACAATGCTGCCGCAATGTTGCTGCAACATTGGGCACATTCAGCGGACTCAACAATTTCAGTAATTAAATTATGATTCTTACTTTTAGAACCAGCAAATCAACGTCGAGTGTTGAGAAGACACAAAATGCTCTATTATTGAATCCGTGCCCATGCTGTATAAAGTAATATGCGAACGGTATTACGGTATTTAGGAAGTATTATCTCTATAAGCGCAAATAAAAGAAAAGAATAAATTGCACAAATAATCGATTATTTCATTTTATTGCATTCACAATTGCGTATACATGTTTGTTCAAAGTAATCCGACGACATAATTAGTAGATGAAAAAGGAAATGAAATTGTCTTCATTAAAGGAAATGATTGTGTTTATGTATGTGTGTATGTATATGTGTATATGTGCATGTGATACTGTGAGAATCTTCTAACAATAAGAATAATTGATTGTAGTTTATGTGACCTGCACAAGTGTAATTGCAATTATACATCAAATATGAAAATAAATATAAATAAATAAATAAATATATAAATAAATAAATAAGACAATTAATAAATAAATAAACATGTAAAAAAAAAAGATACCTAAACCGACTCCCAAATCGACGCACTTTTATTTTTCGGCAATTAAATACTACACTTTAGAAAAATGTAGTCCGTCTAGTTTGTTTAGAAGTTTATAATTTATACACTCATTGTTTATTTTAACGCTAAATCTTATATAGACAGTATTCTCAAAATTTGACAATATTTTTCCTGTGATTTTCTTTGTCAAATTACATAATTTAAAAACAAGTGTAATAATATTTTTTTTCTGCAATATTACGGTGGTATTATAGATTTCTAAACCTGTTTTTTTTTTGTTTTTTTTTTCACTCTGTGAATTTTTAATATATTGACTTTGAGAATCAATTTCTTATATCTCAATTTTTGTTTGCTCTCAAAAAAAGCATTAGTTCAAAAAAGAAATAAAATTGTCGAAACTGCAATACAATTCTTAATAAACGTCTACATCTACGGATAAAAATTTATCCGTTTGACTTTTTATTTAAAATACTTTCAACTAGAGTCCAAAGTTATATATATATATATATATATATATATATATATATATATATATACATGTATATATATGTCGGTTTTTTAGTATCTTTTCTTAACAAATAAATATTAAACATTATACATGGCAATAAGTAGTAAATGTTAAGGAACGTAGACTCGTGAGACGCGTGCGCGAGTCCAATTAATACTAAAATAATTTCTCTACATTAAAACTTATAAAATAAAAATAAAACTCATCTAAAGAATTAATCATTTGCTAACAATAAGAGATAATTTCGTATCAGAAATGCTTTGCATCATTTCTCAATACATGGTCACATCTACAATAAATCCCATCGATAGACGACAGATACTACTTTTCTGTATGATGTAAATTCTTAATTTCTACATTAACGTAGAAATAAAGAAGAAATGACTAAGTAAGAATCTAATAAATAAAAACTAAAACATACATACATGGCCGAGCCCGGAATGCAATACATGCCGTTTGCACGCGTAAAAGTTTCAAAATTCACAATTAATATTAATTTTGGTCCTTTATGCTAACAAGGTACAAAATAATTTGCGTGTTATAATAAAGAAAACATTACTTGCGAGCGTGATATAAATTTGTTCGTCAAAGACAGAACAGACGATTAATTTTAGATAAACATCTGGAAAAACAACAAAAAGGTTTATCGAAGTAAGTAAATTCGTAAAATTAACGATTAATTTCTCGATAAGGATCGTAATAAACTCATGATTTTTTCATAATAAACACTATCGTAAACTATGCTGTAACAGATCTCGTAATATATACAGGGTGTCTGATGCTGACAATTGAACGCTCACACACAATACCAGGCGCGCCACTCACCGACGTGCGTCCAGCTAAAGATCAGCGATGATTGGCAAACTTTACTCAATAATAATTATTTCATTAAGCGTTACATAAAAAAAAATGGTAAAGGATTTTCTTGCTTGATTTAATCCGCTCTATCTGTATATTACCGGTGGGGCGATTATTATCAGACACCCTGTATATACAGGGTGGCCGGAGTCGCACCACCGTCGTGTGCAGATAGAACAAATAAAATTGAGAAGAAAAGTCCTGTTTTACCGTTTTTTTCTGTAACGCTTAATAAAAAAGTTATTATTAAGTGAAGTCTGGCTGATCTTTAGCAGGGCGCACGTCGATGAACGGCGCGCCTGGTAGTGTGCGAGAGCGCTCCGCCGCTAGCGCGGCGGCGCATCACTATCAGGCGCGCGGTTCACTGACGTGCGTCCGACTAAAGGTCCGGCGCTGATTAGCCAGACTTCCATAATAACTCCTTTACTATAAAAAGCTTTATATATATATAAAACAGAAAATGATACAGGATTTTTCTTCTCAGATTTATCTGCTCTATCTGCACACGACGGGTGATGCGCCCGACTCTGGACACTCTGTATATACATACATACATACATATAGGATGTCCGGCAACTTTTGACACACCCGAAGTATGAAGATAGATTGGGTCAAACTGAAACGAAGTCTTGAACTATTTTTTTGAATAACGCTTAATAAAAGAGTTGGGTAAAGGGTCATCAAAATTTAGCCAATTATCACCGATCTCTAGGTTAGCGCACGTTGGTGAGCCGCGCGCCTGGTAGTGTGCGCGAGCGTTCAACTGTTAAGCGGCGCATCACTACAGGCGCACGGCTCACTGACGTGTGTCCGGCTAAAGATCGGCGTTGATTAGTCAGACTTGACTTAATAATAACTTCTTTATGAAACGTTATAGAGGAAAATGGTATAGGACTTTTCTTTTCAGTTTGATCCAATCTACCTTCGGGTGTGTCAAAAGTCGCCGGATACCCTGTATATATATATATATATATCTTTGATTTATATTCTAGAAAGATAAATCGATTGGTCATGGTCACGTTATAATAAAATTCATTTTTTGCTCCAGCTTCGTTTTCGCTCATCCACGATAGAGATTAATTGAAAGAGATTAATGAAAGTGATTACGGTGGCAGATTTAATGAATCGGTGGCCAAATGAAAATTATACGGTATAAACTTGAAATTTTGCGAGATTCTACTTTTTTAAAAAAGTGAAATATCGACGTTTCTTTTCTATGTCTCAACGTCATCGTGAATAATCGACGGATCACACATTCGGCGAAAAAACCGGCGTAATCGAGAAAAGCCAGTTAGAATGACGTTGCGCTTTCTTACGCGATTATTATATAAATTACACGATCTAATGTAATCAGCTTGCGTAATAATAAACAGTAGCGGCTGAATTAAAACAATCGATGCAGTCGGAGAAAAGACGATTAAAAACGTTTCAAAATTACAAAAATTATTATCCAAATGTCTCTAATAAACAATTAACGCGATCGTGTAAATCAAATCTATGAGATTTACAGCCTTATCGAGAAAATATATCTTACAAATTACGCGCAAATTTTCACGAATACTGAGACGATATTCACATATAAAATACTGTTCTCGTTAAGTCTTTCAAATACTTAAATAAAGAATCCGAAGACACGATCACGCACTGTTATCCCATGGATACCGTGGATATTTTGCACGGTAATTTCTTCCGTACACATCTTCGCCATCTCCCGCTGTTGCCGTTTAGTCTATTTACACACGTTACGCGAGTAATTTCTGGTTATTGAGAGTTAATTATTTATTTCTTCAGGCGTTAAAAGTCCGTAAAGAAACTGAAATCTCAAAGACGGAGATTGATCCGTAATAATGCGTCGATGGATCACGGCTGAGAGATTAATTAAATGCGTATATGTGTGTGTAGGTGTACGTATGTGTATATATGTCAGTATGTATATCCCTTCTAATTGCTTTACTTCCTCCTTCTCTCTCTCTCTCTCTTTCCTCGCGCTCTTTCTCTTTTCCGCTTCTCTTTTCTAACTTTCGTCTCATTCTCGAGGGACGCCAAGCTTCTGAATTAAATCAATCGCTAGTCTCTGTTCCTCCCGCGGTTCTTCCTTCTGCAATTAGAATAAGCGGAAATTAAATTAGTTCCGATTTTGAGATCCGCGATGGCAACATCCGGCAATTTTCGCTAATATACATTCAATATTGAACGGAACGTTCGTACCGTTTTTTCGATATGTTAGCAAAAAACGGAACGAACTTTCCATTTGTACCATTTTTTTTTATCTTCATCTGTTAACAAAAAAACGGACAACAAAGGAACGGACTTTCTTTCATTATATAACACAATATGTCCCACATAGCACAGAACATTATAGCAATATTGCTACAATATTGCAGAAACATTGCAACATTGCCGCAATATTGCTACAATATTCTGTACTACGTGGGATGTTGTTATATCATTCTATATATCTCGTCGCTATATATCTGTATCTACCTGTTGAATGTTTCAAAGCGATAGCTATTCACCACATTTCACCGGTTATTTGATGAGAGTTGTGCGATAAGAGCAGATAAATCGAGAGAGAGAACAGGAACGAAGAATGAAATGCGAATATCATTCAAGTTGCATCTCGAACGCGTGATGCGTGTTGAAAATCGTTAATTACGCTTTGAAGTTCATTAGGTTACACAGCACGCGCCGATGGTTCGTTCAATCTTTGTCGTAAAATTATCGCTCGCACAGACACATGACAAATGATCCGGTCGAGGAAAAACGATCATAGATACTTAAGTGTTGCATCGCGCGACGCTTTATATTGTATTTTCTTGTATGTAAGATAAAGCGGAAATTAAATACATAAACAACAAATCAAGAGTAAACAATTGTCCTTTTGTAAAATTTATCAGTGAATAAACGATAACGCGTTCGCGAAACAAAAGGGCAAGCATGCTAGCGGGATTTATATGTATATTATCTTACCCAAGGTAAGGGACGATTCCGATTTGATTGGCCCAGAATTGATTCCATGATAGATCTTCGTTTACGTCCTCTAGAAACAATAATAACTTTATATTCAAATTTGATCGAGAACAATTTAATATAGAACAATTAATATGTAAATAGCAAAATTCGCATTTAAATTATAGAAGTTTGATAATATAAAATATATTTTATATAAAATATATTTTATTTAATCGCATTTAAAAAATATATGTATACAAAAAAAATGTGTGTGTGTGTGTGTGTATGTATGTACATAATTTTTTTTTTTCTATTCGAAAGAAGTAAACATAATCGTAAAGGTTCGCGCGATCACGCCGGGTACTCATGTGCTCGAAAGAACAGGAAAAATGACGTCTTTCTATGCAATAATCGCGCAATCATCAAGAATCTGCCTGGTTGCTGTGACGATTTGACGTTTATCGTCGAAACAAATAAACGCGACGAATCATGCAAATTATGACGCATAATTTATTTATTAAAGCTTAATCAACTGCTTCCCTGATAATATCGTTATCGAGATGGAACGCACAAAAGGCGTGTTCTCTAATTAATGAATAATTAGCGAGAAGAATTTATTTTATATATTTGAAATACACGTTCCCGTATATTATATATCAGTATTATTTATGCTACGATTTGCGAATGTGTTGCAACGCACATTACAATTTTGCCGAACATATGCGCGAAGGGAGAACAAAGGTGGAAATAAATAAAATATCCGTTTATTAATTGAAGGATATACAATAGAATTACTCAATGTTCACATTCCATGTTATAATGTAGGATAGTGGGTCAACGTCGACTAATTTACTCGTGAAAACAGTCACATCCGATTACGTGAGGTCAGGACCTTTTCAGAGGACGACGAGTAAGAATACATCTGAATAGAAATTTATTCACGAAGCATTCAACATGCGGAGTACCCCTAATTAGGTTAGGGGTACCACCTTCGTTTCTTTTTTTTTTTTTTTTTTTTTCTTTCATCTTTATCGGTTATCTCGATGCAGTTATATGTTATGCAATAGATGCCGTCGCTCACGCAATTTGTATTCGAAAATGTTTTATCTTTCTCCTCTTTCTTTCAATTCTTTTTATACTGAGATTCATAACGCGCATAAGGATATGTAGACGTAATATATGTCAAGAATAGAAATAAGAGATTATTATAAAACTATTTTCTTTTTAATCTCATATGCTCGCCATATACTCTTTTACATTATTCAGTGTGAAAATATTTCCTTCATTTTTCTCGCATTAGTTTCTCGATATGTCAGATTACGCGCAATTTTTTTATATCGTTCATTTTTTCTTTTTCTTTAAATTTAATGCTTTTTACATGATTGCAAACGATATTTAAAGCTTTGAAGATAGAAAAAAAAAATAAATAGGCGCTGGCAATAAAATCTCCAATAATTTCATTGTTTCAAATATGATATTTTGACTATGAATTTATCTTATTGAAAGTTTATATAACTCTATTTGATTCTTATTAAAAATTTTATTGTTTTATAAAATATCTGAATAATAAAGAAAGACAAAAAATTAAATATATAATTATAGGTTTATAATAATTATCGTATTTCGCGCTCAAGGGAATAGTATAATATTTCGCGTCAAGCATATCCGTATAGTTCCGTAATTAAGAAAGAGATATATCATTTATCATAATTAGTAATTTGTTATCATATTTAGTAATTTTTTTATTGAATAACTTTTTCGCCGTTTCATTGTATGTGTGTTACACCACAATGATACAAGTTGACGCATAATTTATAAATTGCATCAATAATGACAATCTATTCTTTCGAAATATAGAAAAGTTTATGTATGTGTGTATTAATATTTTATATATCATATATAATATATCTATATTCTTTTATAAACAGATATATATAGTATATACAATATGTGTATATGTATATATAATA
>JBCEZY010000009.1:6208568-6235284 GCA_039654445.1 Cataglyphis savignyi | reverse complement strand
ACATATATACATATATAGATTACAAATTTATATTAAAATTATTCTCTTATAATTAGCTTTTATTTATTTTTTTCTCTCCTGTGTACATATGGACAGAGATTACGCAAGAGAATGAAAATATATGTGTATGTGAACATATTTTACACACGTAATTATATATATTTATATTTGATTATATGTATATGTGAACTCCTGCGAACATAGGTACGTATTAGAACGCGTACGATTATTGCATATTCAAGTGCACACGTAAAAAAAAAGAAAGAAGAAAAAACCCAAGATTACTTTTGACCCTATTCTTCTCTGGCTACGTCACATCTTTCCTCTGAGCCGGCTCTCAAGTAATTCTCGGGACTTTCCCGTTCTCCGCGCATCTCATAGCGAGGCAATGACGTTTGCCAGATTAAAAATAGTCATAGTCATCGTATTAATAGTACATACTCGTATATTTGGAACAATGACGGGGCCGGAACCAATGGAATCCGGAATATATTTAACGTTTCTCATGAAAATACGAAACAATCGTCAACGATGAAGGAGAGGAAACAGTAGGAAAATGGATAGCGTGATGAGAAAGAGAAAGATGTTGGTATCTGTCTCTTTAAAAGAGTGCTACAGGTGTATTGCGTTCTCGGATACACCACTATCCTCGTATCAGATATTCTTGATTGATGCGTACGTGATGCTTATGTCACTCTTACTTCCAAGTATTTTGCTTCAGGCAGTTGAGAGCGGTCTGCGAGAGAGCCACTTACCATCACAGACGGGGAAGGGGAAAGAAGAGAAAGGAGTTAGTCATAAGCGTAAATGAGAGCGAAAGCAGTGACGGAAGAGATATCCAGCAGAGAGTTCGCGCGGATGCGAGCAATCACGCGGATGATTAAAAATAATTAATAATAAATTCAGAGAAATTATGATATTTAGAAAAATTATTGTCTAGGAGACGAACAGGAAAAGGATAAATCTGGACGTTTAATTTTTCTTTTTTTTTTTTACAAAAAAAAAATTGTACTCGCGTTACAAAGAATTTTTTACTTAGTCACTTTTCAGTAAAATAGAAAAAAGAGTTACGTAGCAAGATTTTAGTGCAAAATTTAATTCTGAAATATAAGATAACGTGGGGAAGGGAGAGATGTATCTATACATACGTAAAACGTGATATGAATTCATCGCGTAAGAATATCCGCGTAAGGTCGACATTGTATCGAATATTCCCGCCGTTGGACCAAGAATACTGTCCTTACTGTCATGATTAACATTGTCATTGAATAATATATATATATAATACATAAGTGTTACATATATATGTCTTGTATTCTTCGCTTATAAATTTCTACTAGCACATGTTTTTGGTAGAATAAAATATAATAGCTTTATATGATATACCTATAATATATATTGAATAAAATGTAACAAACTCATATATATATATACATATATATATATATATATATATATATATATATTTGACTTATGTAAATAAGACATATTCTTGAAAAATTACTGTATATATGTAAAAATGCGTACATTTATTTAACATATCTCATAATAATTTCTTTCGTGATAACACAAAATTTCTATAGTCTTCTTTTCAAAAAAAATATGAAGAAATCCCAGAATATTAAAATTTAAAATTCCTGGAGGAACAGCGCGTTTGCATATAAGTGTGTGAATGTACATACAATAATTGTGAAAAAGTAAAGTACAGAGAAAGGACTGATCTTCTCAGTTCTTCTGAAGCGAGAAAACAAACTTTGAAAATAATAATTTTTAACGCAGAAAATAATAATTTTTCATTTCTGACATTCCAGTCTTCTATCAGAGAAATCTTTTATTACGATAAAGGGGAAAATTGAAAGATACTTGAGATTTATTCGCAAGATAACGCTTACGCGATATGGGCGCGATTCGTATTTGTCGGAACATTGAACACATTTATGCATACATATTGTATGTGCATGAGTCATTTCTGGGTTTTCGCTTCAATATTGATTTCCCGATAAAATCATGCATCCTTATCACGCATTATTGTTACGAGTAGCACGGCTCGGCACGGATACGTATGGCTTTTGAATTTAACAATATGACATGAGAATTTTGAGCTCTTGACAGTTGATATCTCCGCTTCGTGCGTTTTTAATTAATTTTGCCGCAAAGAACATATATACGCTTGCAAAATCTTGCATAATCGTATGCGAGAAACAATATATATGCATATAACAAATAAAATTTTTTACAATTAAATAAATAAACATTTTGTTAATTTTAGTTTTTTACTCGAATAAATATATACTTGTTTTCAAAGATGATTTACTATATTAAATAAATATTAATTTGCATATAATATAAAATTATTATTTTTAAAATACATTATTTAAAATTTTAATATAAACAAATATTTATTTAAAGATAAAAAATTATTTATTAAAATAAAGAAAATCTGTGTTTTTGAAACAAGCAAAAATTAAGAAATATTAAAAAAAAAAAAGTAATTTATATAATAAAAATAAAAATCCTTTTTTTTGAAAATAAAAGCGTACTTCGCTTTTATTTTATATTTTATTTTATATTTTACTAATTTAAATATATTTGTTGCTTGATTAAAATAACTAATTTCTTTGCAAATATTTAAATAAATAATTTTTGTAAATAAAAAAAAAATTTTTTGAATTTGATACATTTTTTTCAGTGTAAGCATTTGTGGTATTCATTTAAAAAAAAAACTGGTCCAAAGTTACTCTTGAAAACCATATTTATAAATAAATATATTATAGAGTTATATTACACAAAGAGTTCTTTTATTTAATTTTATCATTCTAAGCTTAATAATATCTGAAATATTCGGATATTTGAGTATCACAAATACTTAAGTATATGGTGTTCCGCAAGTGTATAAGAACATTCTAGTATTAAGGCATGTATCCCAATATCAGACTAATTTCTGGAAATTTTATTCTATTCTGCTCTCTCTCTCTCTCTCTCTCTCTCTCTCTCTCTCTCTCGATTTATTTTTGTAAAGAATCATCTTTTTTCGTATTATGGTTACCGCTTCGACTTGTGACGTATTTTCCTCGTATGATACCGGATCAGCGAATGTAGGACACATCTTTGGCACATTCTTCAAATTCCTTTCGAGGAATTTCAAAATATCAATAATTGCGAGAATTGTTAAGTGTCAGATACAAATAGAGAACATGTTATATAAATACTTCTAACATCAGAGACCAAGATTGGATCATGAAATGTTCCAATAACTCAGCTGTTTCTTATTGAAAAGAAAGAAACAAGTTTGTTCAAGAATGGAATAACGATTACATGATAACAAAGTAAGTGTTAGTTTATACAATATGGGTTCACAATAACAATAAAATATATTATTGATTTATATTAGAAATAATAATACACATATGTGTTTAATAGCTTGGCAATATAAAGATTGCATGGATGTTCGATGCAAAATGATCTCATTGGGGCGATGCACTTATGAGAGTGCTCGTTCAGAAGAACAAATGTTAATATCTCGACTGCAGGTAAAAATTACGAGTTTTATCAATAGGTATGTAATTCGGGATATGATATAACTAATAAATCCTGAAATGTGCATTTATGTTTTCAACATCAAGTATCTCGTTCGCGAATCCAGGAAAGTATTTCGCAATCGAACGGATGTATGAGATAATGCGCAAAATCTTGAATTTAAACACGAATTACTATGGGGGGGGAGGATCTTTGGATATACTTTCGATTAATCCCTACTTTCGATTGAGCTAAAATTTTACGCATAAGTTGTTTTTGAGATGAGAAATAAAATGCGTGTGATCCCAACTTCGGGAAATGAAATTTTTAATTTTTTTTTTTTATGAAACATTTATCGACTAAAATCAATTTTAGGATACACTCCTGAATAACCCCTTTTGATTGATTTGTAATTTTACACATAAATTCTATTTAATGTAAGAAATAAATTGCGCTTGATTCCAATTTCGGAAAAAAAAGAAATTATATAAGGCAGCTCTTATCAATACGAAGATTTGAGTTGAATCTTTGCGAAAATTGTACACCCATATGAAACTTCGCTTTGCGTGAAAAGTTGTAAATTTCATTTTAAATTAAAAAGTATATGCGTGGTGGCAATATGTTTTGCTTCCTCTGAGGGGGGGGGGGGGGGGGGAAGACGGAGAGCTCCACTATCAAAAAATTAAACTTTGCATGGAAAGTTGTAAACCTATGTGGAACCTCACTTTGAATTAAAAAATATATTTGTAGAGACAGTTCCCCCTTTCCCCTGTGAGGGGGAGGGGGGGCTCCACTCAAAAAACTAGACACATAAGTTCAATCTTCCTTTGCGCAGAAACCTATGTGAAACGATATAATTATAGACCTAGTTTTGTATTTAAACCAGACCTTGCTTTGCGCAGAAAGTAAAGTTGTCCATCTACTTCTATCATCCGGTGCTTCAGATTTCTTACATTACATAGAACTATCACATATATTATATTGTATATTATATATTATATATGTTGTATATGTATATCATATAAAATCGATTATATATAAATGCGGTCATAAAAAAAAAATTTTATCTTTCAAAATTGAGACTAGGCGCACTTTATTCTTCACATGAAAAATAAAAACACTTATGTGTAAAGTTTCAGGTCAATCGGAAGCATAGGTCATTCGGAAGTACATCCAAATCTTTAGGCAATTATCGCGGTATAAGTAAAATTACGCAACATAATACTTCAAAATGAAAAAAAGATAATTATTATGCAAAAAAATATAAAATGCAAAATATATAATCGGCAAAAATATAATAAAATTGATTTGTTTTTATATTATATATTATTAAAATTGATTGATTTTATATTCATTATATTCAATGTTTTTCATGTATTAGATGTAGATTACATTCCTCATAGTCCGCTTAACTTGCAGTCTTCCTATTAGCGTACAAATATATGTATATGCATATGTGTATACGTAAATATGTGAGTTATATGTAAATATATGTTGGATCATAAAATGTTTGGTTCAATCTTTGATAAATGACTTGAAGCATATGTAAAGTTAAATAGTGTGCATTCTCTAATAAAGGCAATACTGTTAATGTCTATATATTATGTATTAGTGTGGAAATATACAACGATAGAGATTACTTGATTGATAAATAAATTGTTTTATTCAAATTGATTTGAAACTACTAAATTAAACTAAGTTAAATTGTTAGGATTTACAGTTAACTGGTGTCCGTATATTAATTATTTTTATATTATATTTTTTTAAATGTGTATTTATTTTATATTTGTTTATAAATAAAATTTTTATATTTATTATATTTTATATTTATAAATAAAATATTTTATATTTTTTATATTTATAAAATTTATTATTATAAAGTTTATTGCAACTTATATATATAAGTTATATTTTCTTTCACATGTACAAGTTTCATATAATAATATACATATACAAAAGATACATGTTTCTAATATTGAATATTCATCAATTTTTTTTATATTCTTTTACCACAATATTACAAATAATATTATTTTTTATTAATAATATTATTTTTTTATTAATAATATTGTTATTTTAATAATAATAAAAATGTTATGTGACTCTTTTTTAATACTCTTTATATTTACATAATACAAATGTCAAATAATAGTAAAATTATTTTTAATTTAAATTTTGATGATTTTATAATGTATGATTAATATTAATTTTGAATACTTTGTGATATATATAATAATTTGTTAACTTTGTCCATCCAAAATATCTCTACTATTTTAAATAATAGAAAAAAATTAAAGTTAGAATGTTTTACGATTTCGAAGTGCATGCCATATAGTAATAATAATTTTGCTGTGAATGGAAATTTAAAGACTAACTTTATTTTTTATTTAATATTAATTAGTTACAAATTATAATAAATTATTAATTTAATAGTATAATTCTACAAAATGGCTACAAAAATTTAAAAAAGTATTAGTACTACAAAATTGATAATTCCTGATAAAATATTCAACTTTTAAGTTAGCAATCATGACACTTGTTCTGTAATAAATTTAGCTAATAAATTTAACACATAAATACCAAACAAAAAAAAGAAATATTAAGCTCACATTAATTTATATAATGGAATGTGTACATACTAAAAAATGCAAAATCGTAAAATTCTCTATGTGTTAACTTCTTTCTATTAGTATTTAAAGAAGCAAAAATATTTCGGATAAACAGAGTTTAAATGGACATTCTGTATGTAATGATATTGAATTTTCGGTGAAATTTAGCATTTGATATGATTGTAAATAAATCGCAAGTAGATAAAATAAAAAGTAAGATTTTCAGTAGAATTGCAATAAATTTGTATAAATATGTACATCAAAGATAAATATACATTGCATTTTCGCGAATTAATTATTTGTGTATATGTATGGATGATGTGTATGTATGCGTATGCATGTGCGTGTGCGTGTGTGTATATGTATGCGTGCGTGAGAAAAAATTCAAATTTTTATCGATTATATATATGTGTATGTATACTTAATAATCTTGTAATATCTTATTAATAATAATATAATTTAAGAGACAGCCCTCACATACACACACACACACACACACACACACACACACACACACACACAAACGCGCGCGCGCACGCACGTACGCATACATACATCTGTCTGCGACATTTACTCATAGATTTCACTATACTTCTCTGTTTTTATAATCATAAGTATCATTTCAAATCTGTTTTTCTTTAAAGCGGAGAAGTTCCCTCACCTGCAATTATCATAATTTCTTTGACTTAAGAAAAACAGAATCCAGCCAATCATCATATGCTGGGTGCAGCCAGCTAATTAGTTTCTTTCAATTTTTTTTTTTTTAAGGCATCGAAAGATCCGGTAGTATCTCGCGCCAAATCATAGTCGCGAGACACAACGAGTATCTATGCGCGAGTCGGTTGCAAATACCTCATAATTGCGGTACGCAGTAACGGCCGATCGAGTTTTTAATAAACTTAAATGATAGCTTGGATCTTATATAAGGAAAATGTCTTTATTTTTGCTTGATGTAATCTATGATCATATTACGATGCAAAGTTCCATATGTGAAAATTTAGTTCAAGAAATGTCTACGTCATTATCATCAATATATATATATATAATATAATATAAAATAAAATGTCAAATCCGTTTGTCGCTTTTGACGAAAGATTGTGCTAGCATTGTTTTGAGTAACAACGTTCTGCAGTTAGCGAGATGATTGATTGATGATTGATTACTAAAAAATTACTATGGTAACCGCATCTAAACTAAAGACCTACATTTGTGCAATTAGTCTGAATAGGCCTTTAATTAATTTGAATAGCGTTACTCTAATCTTGTATATCACATCTCGTCTCTCGTTTGCAGTCCCGTTTTCTCATTATTATGTGATAATAAAATTTTAAATAATAATACAATAATAATAATGATAATATATATAATATTGATAATTCTGATTTTAAAAAATGACATAATCCTAAAAAAAATTACCTTTAAAAAAAAGTAAAAAAAACGTGTCAAGTACACGTGTTATGTAAAAAAATATTATTTAATTATATTTCAATAAAAACATTTTAACCAAAAATATAATCACCTAAATAATTATTAGGATTTTTGATTATTGATTATCCCATATCATTATAGCATGAATTTGGAATATAAGGTTATCTGAAGGTCATGTTATTATACATAGTTAAATTTCTATTAAAATCAATTAAAACATCATCTATTTAAAATCATATAATTCCATTTAAAAAAACATCAATGAACTTGAAATAATATTCAAAATGATCTTAATACGATTTTTCAATTTTATCATCGTGTTTCCCCCTTTGATTCATACAACTTCTTCCTTTATCATTTTTTTGTATATGTAAAAGTAACGGAATTATTTGAGTTGTAAGAGTTAAATGAAACACCTTGTATATACAGGGTCCGGAGTCAATTGCATCACCCGTCGTGTGCAAATAAGGCGGGTTAAACTAAGTAAGAAAGTCCTTTGCCATTTTGCAATTTTTGCAATAATTATTAAGAAATTAATTTTAAAAAATTGACCAATTGACAATAAGTATAAGCATGCGACGAGAAAGAATGGCCCAAAGATAATTCAAAAGTTTGCTAGACGCGTGACAAAGTTTTGAGAGGAACGTTCTACAAATGACAACGGTTACAAGAGGTAAATAATGATGAATTCTCGCGTTCTAGCAACCACATATCAATGGGTTGTCTCTTTTTACTCCGCGCTTATACCCGAATTGGTCGATCTTTTTTAATTAATTTCTCAATAATTAATACAAAAATCACAAAATGATAAAAAACTTTTTTACTTAGTTTAATCCGCTCCATCTTCACACATGATGCGATTGACTCCGGACACCCTGTATATATAATATAATATGAGATAACATGAAAATAATATAATATACGATACAATTTATTAATAAAAAACAAAACATTTACCCTCTATATTTATACAAAGGTTCAGATTTTTTTTAATTTTCACATTGTCGAATGCATTATTTTTTCTGATTATTAAAAAAAAATGCTTAATATGTTATAATAAGATATATATACAATATAAGGCAAAATATAGTGCGAATTGAGACAAATAAAAATTACGAATTGATTTTTTTGCAAAAGTACAACTAGCGCATTCTCTCGGAGAATTATTAAACTAGTTAGTATCGACGTTTGAACATGTGCAAATATTTGAATATCATCGAGATAACATCGAGTAGTTATTGAGTTATTTCAGCTTTCGTTGAAAAAGTTTTCTTTTTGCCATGTCGCGATTTTCAAGATGAAAAGCGTTGCTATTAAATTTTGTTTAAAACTTAAATAATAATCCGCAACTGAAATGTTTAAGTATTGGAAAAGACGTACGGAGATGATGAATTATTTAAACGATAACGTTCGAGTAACATAAAATAGTTTAAAGAGAAAAACGAAATATTAGGTGATAAAATAATCATCCGAGTAGATGAAAATCATTTCAAAATTTTTGGAAATTTTCTGAAAATTCTTTATTCGAGCTGAAACTGATTGGGAAACAGTGACACAGAAATCGTGACCCAAGATTCGTGCAAAAAGAAAGTGTATTTGCACGTTTGATTTTCTATTTTTGTGGATGATTGTCACGTTATTTTCTCTTTAAAAAAGAAATTAATAATTTCTTAACATCTTCTATACTCACCAGATCTGGACTTTATGCTGTTCTCTGAAATCAAATTACGTTTAAAAATCAATATTTAGAGGATATATCAAAGGAGCAAAACAAATGAATTGAATAGATACCATGTCCGAAGAGACATTTTAAATCATTGTATAGCTGTATAAAGCATATATATTAAATATAAGACTATGTTAATGACATTGTATGAGATTGGTATAAATTTTTTAGTTGTGCTATATTGTTGAACTGCGTAAGAGCAAATACATAATAAAGATAATAAAAATAAATTAAATATATGATAAAAATTGATATCATAAATTAACATCGATATCAATTAAAATGTCAATATCAATTAAAAGACTAATAATAAGAGCTTCCGTACAATCAAAAATATAAAAAACAAGGAACATATTAGATATAAGGACTGACTTGACTTTTATTAATGTAACTTTCTTTTCAATTTTCCAGATTATGTAGTATACATAGTTTGTACATCATATGTCAAAAAATCTGGAAAATTAAAAAGAAAGTTACTTTAATAAAAGTCAACTGTCAATTCTTATCTCTAATATTTCTTGTTCTTTATATTTTTGATTGTGCGGGATTGTAAAATTCGCGTACTGAGAAATGAAATTACATTTAACACAATGTAATTTCATTTCTCAGAACGCGAATTTTACGCGATTTCTTATTGGTCAGCTCTTTGCTCGCTTTAATTTAAGTATTATTTTTATTTTAAACTTTTTAATTAAATCTCTCTCTCTCTCTCTCTCTCTCTCTCTCTCTCTCTCTCTCTCTCTCTCTCTCTTTCTCTCTCTTTCTCTCTCGTGTACTATTAATATGTATTTTGTTTATTTGAATTTACATTGTTAATTTGTCTAATAGCTTTGCTAGAATATTAATAAATTAATTAATCAATCTCTTTCTCTGTCTCTTAGAACGCACATATCATGTCATAGAATCTCATAATTTGTCACTTTCACATTATTTGAAGAAATACTCTAATACTTCTACATGTGTGTGCTCGCGCGCGTGCGTACATTCACTTGATTAATATTTTTGTTTACTGTCCTTTGTATATTCGTCTTTTTATTAATTCTTTCTGACATCATTGCATATCTCATCTGTACTGTATATACTTCTATAATGTTTAAATGTTGAAAATCTGAAATTTTTTTATTTATAGCTTTCTTTGCATCTTTCCTGCGTTAATACCGAATTATTTAGTTAGCAAATTTTTTTCGATACTTTTTTTGTTCTTAAAGAATAGTAAGAAAATGTATACAAATATATACAATAAATGTAGTATGGGAAGAATAATATCTATATGAAAAAAAATTTTTTTTTAGAAAAATAAGTAAATAAAAATTGTATTTCATCGAAATTGTATATTTTGACATTTCGAAGAGAATTAATAACAATGTAAATGATTTAATTTGGTTTTATTTTATAAATGTTTAAAATGTGATTCTTCAATTTTAATATATTTTTGAAGTCTTTTTACAACATTTTTTTGTAATTTATCATACAGAGACGTGTATATTATAAGATATATCAGCTAGAACGGCAATTAGAATTACATCTTTTTTTATGTGTATAATAAATATGTGAATAAATATTTTTTATATAAATGATTTTTTTTATTTTAATATCTTGTATGATAATAATAAATGCGTCATGTAATGTATGATAAATCAAAAAAAAGTTATTTAAAGGTCATATTATTTATTACAATTAAATTTATATTAATATTGTCTATTAACTTTTTTTATATAAATAATTCGATTCTTATTTAAAAAATCAAAAGTGATTTTTAAATTTTAAAAACTATTTAATAATAAAAAAGTTTTAGAATGTACAATATATAACCCTATTCAAACTATACTACACTTATCTAAAGAATTCTTCGCTAAAATATTTAAGAATTATCGAAATGATTCCAATTCATTCCTCATCCTCTATGATTATATTTGTATACATTAATAAATATTTCCTTTTTTTTAAGTCTGAGAATTTTTATTTAGGATTTGTTAAATATATGGCAAATATATGACATAAATTTGTTTATATATTTTTTAAACTTTCTTAGCATTTCTGAAATATCAAAGATAAAAAAAATTAATATAAATTGCAAACAATACGAAAGAAAACAAAAAAAATTCATTTTTATATGTTTTTAAAATTTTTTTTTAAATTATAAATTTATTAAGTATAATAATAAAGTATAAATTTATTACTAAAAATTTTCTTAAAAATAATTTAAACATTTTCTAAAACTATTTTGCATAGATTATATTAGAATAATTGGTTATTTTATAAAAAAAAGTTAATAAAAATTAATAAATTTAATTTTAAAATCACATACGCGCCCATACATAATAGAAAATATTTTTCCAGTACAATGTTTAAAAGTCACCAAGATTACTTATTCATGAGTTATCCTAAAATAAGTTATCTTAGGAAAATTTACAATCTTCTCTTTGTTTTTTTACATGCGTGTTTTCTTTAAATTTTTGTCTATCGAATTAAATTGAGGATATAATAGAATAAAATTAAGAAAAACATAGCTTACAATTGTTTTCAAATAATTTATGTCAATGGCTGGACAGTTGATTTTCGAAAATTGAGAAAATAAACTGAAAATAAACAGCAGATCTTGAAAGATGGCGATGTTCTCTAAGAAAAACTCGATTGATTCATAAAGAAAATAATCTCTCGATGAAATTAACTCAAATTATAAAAATTAATAATTTATTATTTCTTGATAAAACAAATTTTTATGATCACAAGTTACACATACGTGAAGAATTATATAGTATACAATTACAGATGATAATATAAAGTATTGTCATATCACTCAATTGTTAATAAATTAATGGTACCAAATCATTTTCCATTCAATGATTAAAATTGGGATAGAATAGAATTATTATTTATTAGGCGCTCCCTGACAGAATCCCCTCAACGCACGACATGACACTATATACAAAAACAATAATCAACTACAGAATAATAAACAAGTTAATAAAAAATAAAAAATAATACATAGACAAATATATAATGTATGAGAATGTAAACAAGTATGTACAAGTGTACGAGTGTGAGTGTGTATGTGTAAGTATGTGTATGTGTGTGTTTATGAAAGAATATGAATGTACATAAAGAAAATTGCGAACAAAGCATGTATGAGATGAAGATGCAGAAATATATAAAACCAGAGCTCAGTTGCCGCCACGAAGCAAATGGTTGAAAAACTTGATTTTAAATTAATTGCGAAAGTTGCAAGTGCGAACCTCACTCGGGATTTTATTCCTCGAAGCAAAGCATCTGAACGATTGCCTAAAGAGTTCTATGCGACACGGAGACAAATCAAGAACATCGCTAGGAATGTACGCTCTTGTATTGCGCTCAGATATATTTCGCGAAAAGTGAAGGGGCGTTGAAAAGGTCATACGGTCGTTTGGATTGCAAAAAATTGTATGCGAGACAACCCACAAAATTACTTTCGTCTAACATTAATTTAGAGCCAACCGAGTTCGTTGATAGATAGATAAAGAGTGAGGATAATTTTGAAGGATATTTATATGTACACAAAGATAGATATATATGAGGTTTTTCAGTTGCGAAAGTTACGGTGATTATGGACGACGCATACACTAGGTATAAAACGGCAATTTTACATTTACGATATGCGAGACCCAGGTTAGGAGAATGGAAGTGCATGCATGCGCATTGCATGAATTCAGCCGAAGAAAGTTCTTCCGTGTTTGTCCAGCCTGTTATATAATACTTTCACTATAATACTTTCGTTGCAGATGAAAGAAAATGTCTCCTTTTCTTTCGTTTCCTCCCCTCCTTTCTTCTTTCGTCCCTTCTTTTCTCCACTGCGGCAGTGGGAATGCAATCTGCAACGAAAGAACCAGCAGATTTCTTACTTTCTTATTCTTGCATGTAACAGTTAAAGTATATACATTCGCGTATTTGGTAATCAAAATTTATTGTCGATATCTTTTTCATTGTGACGTCAATTTAAATGTGTTTTTTTCATGTGAATGTGTGTAGATTTGAAATAAATAAAGTGTCAATCGGGGGATAAAATTGTTTTCTCATGACGGAGACGCGCGCGAGCGGATGTTATCGGTAAATAACTCCGCGAGCGTATAAAACGAAGACTCGAGTTACAATTGAGTTTAAAGGCAACAGCTGGTTCCAACAGATTCAATTACAGCTTCCGCTTAAATACACGCCGACAACGGCGTATCTAAAGTGTTAAGCAGATTCCACTCACCAAGTTTTCCGAAACAATTCTGCCACGCATCTTTTCTCGCATCCAGGATCTCTGAAAAATTTTTATCCGGACATACTTCAATCTACCTGTTGACGGCTTTTCTTCAACCTTCTTACTACATATGTTAGTATAGTTATTATTTTGACACACTATTATTTTTATTATAATTTTCATCTTCTCTTAATCCATACAACACAATATATTACTGCAACATTGCAATATCGCCGTAATATTGCTGCAATGTTCTATATTTTGTAGAAATCTAATCCAAAGATATAAAACATTGAATTTTCTATGAAGCAATAAATATTCTCAGCGCAATAACTTTTTATCATGCAATACATACGAGAATACGGATAAGCAATGTCGTTGCAAATAAGTTTGAAAACGACTTTGTAGTGAGTCGATGCTCATACAGCATAGAATATTGCAACAAATTGCCAGCAATGTTAAGCGGATTCTGCTCATCAAATTCTCCAAAACAGTTCTGTCACGAGCCTCTTCTCGTCTCTAGAAAATGTTTACCCAGTACGCCAACTTATCTATTGATAACTTTTCTTCAATGTTACTATTACATATGTTAATATAATTATTATTTTGATGCTACATTATACTACTTTATACTATTCCTTTTCTTTTAACCTATACAACAGAATATTACTGCAACGTTGCAATATTGCCGCAATATTCTGTGCTTTATGTAAATCTAATCGAGCAATATAAAACATTGAATTTTGCACAAAGCGATAATATTCTCAGTGCAATAATTTCTTATCGTGCAAGTCATTGCAAATAAATTTGAGAACAACTTCGCGATAAGTCGATACTCATACAGTATAGAATATTGCAGCAACATTGCCAACAATGTTGCTGCAAAGTTCCACGCTGTATAGGTACAAGTAAAGGTGCGAATTCATGAGACGCTCATTTCAGCGTTGCATGTGCTTACGTGACTTCGATTTGACGCTAGCTGCGCTAGTGTAAAAAAAAAAGAAGTTGGATTTTCTCAACTTCAGCGTCAAGCGTTAAGCTGTACTGTTAGCCAGTATTGTATTGACGCTATAAATTCGATGTTCAACTCTTTTGCGTATTTCACAATATAGCGTCAATTTTAACGACATGATCTACTCTGACGCTAATAAATGAGCGTCAAGTGTCAGCGTGAAAAGGCACCTTAAGGAAGCAACGTAATCTATGCGAACGACGGCGAAACAATCCGGAACGCGACTCGATCGATTTTTCGGTGACTCGGTCGGGCCAACCGAATTCCACCCCTTTTTAACCCTCTACGCATGCGTTCACTACTCTCTTCCCTCCCCCACCAATAAACACATACGCGTGCACGTTACTCGCCATCTGTTCATCACTGATAGGCGGTGTGCAACGCGCAAGACGAGGCGGGCGATACCCTACGTCGGCGCGATTAATGACGTCGACGAAGCCAAGTCAGTACTTCTCGCCCCTTTTGACAAGATAGTTCGTTTCTCTTAGCGGGCAGAAGAACCTGAGGTGGTCGATCGAGGTCGCCCCGATAATTGCGAACTCGTGGGCGCGACGTGCATCTCGAACGGAAGAATCTCGGAAATTTTCGGGCTCTCGTCTACACTTTCCTTTTCTCTCCGGTGAGTCTATTTTCACGAGAAACATCCGCGAATCGCGCATAATTTTTTCCTTCTCTTTCCGGCCGGCCGGTTGTTCATTCGACAATCATCATGAGAGAGATAGAGTTCACCGGCGGCGCCGAGAATTAGACTCGCCGAAAAAGTGGTTGATGCGTAAAAACGCATTCGCGCGCGTGTAAAAGTCGCGATATTCTTACGTTCACATGTCGAAAAAAAAAAGAAATTACATGCCAACGAATTTACGTAAACGGATAGACAGAACCGAGAAGAGACAGAGAGTGAGAGAATATTGAGGAACAGGCAGCCAGACGGACTAAGGGCACGTCAATGCGTACGCAGTGAGTCGACACACGTCACACATAATACCACACGTTCTAATCCAATCTTAAATTGCGTTATTATGATATGTAATAATATCTATTTGTTTCGCGCTATTGGTTTTTTCCTGCAATTTATTTACTCTCAGAATATTATCGTATTGTTTGTCACTCAAACTAGAAATATAAGTATATGTATCCGTATCTTCGAAGTTACATCGTTAGATCTTACATACTTAAGTAATTTAATCATTAATATCTGTGTAATGATAGACTGATGTCCCGAAATTAATTTTGTAATACAATTGTAATACAAAAATACTATCTAATTATTTTCGAGACTATTATATTACGCTTTTTTATTATTTCAAGGATAACAGAACATGAAAAGAGAACATTTTGTTAGGACAATTTTTTATTCATCCTTATGCTTCGTTGTGCAAGAATTCTGTTGCATTATTGCAACACATAACTGCGATAAGATAAGATAGTATGAAAAGATTGATGGTAATATGTAGGTCTTTCTTATAAAGCACCGAGATAAAATATATTTACCAGAATAAAATTATCTTATATTGTTTATTAACATACAAGGTATATAGATACACGTTCTAATTACGATAAAAATAAGCTATCGCTTTAGAGAGACGCGGAAAGTTAAGAACAAAAAATGTATGTGTACGAAATTATATCCTTCAACATGTGTATGAAAGAAATTAGAGACTGACTTTCGTCAAAAAGAAAATAAAAAAAAATATATTTTAGAATTTTTTTTATGTCCGCCTGAGACAAGTCACTCTATTATAGAGCAAAGAGAGATGTAAGAACATTATTTTAAAAATGATTAATTCTAATCTCCGCAAGGTTCATACTAATACTTACATGTACGCGAAAAATGTAACTTCTGGTATTGTTGGCCGATCGATATTTAGAGCATATAAGCCAATCGATCGGTTTTAAAGTTCTATATACCACGTGCAACGACGTCGACCATGCTGCGTTAGCCCTTCCGCTACAAAGGGCGTGGGATAAAAGATCATATTAAAAGGAGTATTATTAAATATTCATTATTATACATTTATATATTATACATTTATATATTATATATTTGATTTTTTAAATATCTATGATCAATGATATTTTAATATCTTATTTTTTTTTAATTTCTCCTTAATACAAAATATAAAAATAAAATAGCAAAAAATCAAATAAATTATTAATTTTTTATTTTTCAATTAATACGTAAAAAAACACAATTGCATATCTATATATCTTCAAATCATATTGTATCTAATGCTAGTAATCAGCTAATTATATAAATTTTTTTATATTACACATCAAATAATCTAAATTTATATTGATATGATAAATCCAATTTTATATATTAAAAATTTTAATAAATAATTATAATTATTTATTATAAATAATAAAAGATTATAATTAATAGTAAAAAAAAATAAAAAATAATTAATAGTAGATATTAATAGTAAATAATAATAAATAAAAAATTATATAATAAATAAAATTTACATAATAAATACGAAAATATATTTACACAAAAATATAATTAATAAAAATAAGTATTAATAATTAATAATTAACTTTTATTAATAATTAAAATAAAACAATATTTATAAAATAATAAATTGAATATAATAGTTATAAATTTAAAATAAATAAAATAATAATAAAATATAATAATCATAAAACAAATTATAAATATAGTTATAAAATAATTAATTATATAAAATAATTACTATTAATGATCATTAATAAAATTTACATAAATTAAAATTTGCATAATAAATACAGAAATTATAAATATTAATAAATATACATATAGATATATATGTATCTCAATTATATATGTGTACGTTAAAGCAATAGTATGATAATTCGTAATATTGTGTGATAATATTAGGAATATCAAAAAATGAATATAAGAATGTTTCTTAATAAGTGGGAAATATTGCAATTTTTTGGTGAATTCAAGACAAAATAAGAAAGAAGTTTATATAAACATATGTTCATTATGAATTTGTTTCCAAGTTCTATTTTATTTTTCAACAGAATTAAGATAGTTAAGATTACAGGAAATGCTCGGAATGACTACCTCTAACTTGAATACAGGCTAATCTATACATGAGATGCATGTCTGCCATTTCATTGTTTGACCAAGCCATAATTTTCACTTAAACATATTTCTGCGTTAATAGCACTAATGTACGCTACAAATACCTTACCTTCACTAAGAAGGGAACCTCGTGAACCCAGAAATTCTAATTTTGATGAAATTTTACAGGCATGTAAGAGAGGGGGAGGGTTCAACAGATAAATTTAGAAATTTTCAGTTGGTGCCCAAAAACGGTTCTAAAAGAAAACACCTCCCACATGTAGAGCGGCTTTTTGTTTTTCTCGATATATCTCGAAAACTAGTTGAGATATTGAAAAATGTATATAAAAGTCTTATGGTAAAAACAACTCTATTTAACCACCTAAATAAAAATTTGAAAAAAATTATTAAAAAAAAATTAAAAAAATAATTTTTATTAAAAATTTTTATTAATGTAATTAAATAGAACTGCTAAATTTATTTATTGACCCCTTCCCGCTACATGTCTAAAAAGTTTCATCAAAATCAGAATTTTCGCGTTTGTGAGATTTCCTTGTGAACACAAGATATGTACTGTATCACTTATAACACATGTTTATGTTATCACTTTCAACACAAATAACACGTGTTTATGTTTACAGATTAGCGAGACCTTAAGTCCATTAAATCTTGTAGGTAAACAGTATACCGATATCCAAATATGCTATCTTGATTCTATTGGAAAATAAAATAGTAGCTGTAACTCGGAAACAAAATCATATCGGACATATGTTTATATGAACTTTTTTTCTTTGGTGTTCTAAATCCACTATTATAATATTTTCTACTTATTAGGAAATATTCTACATTACTAGCATTGATGATTACATTATATAAATCAATAATATATTCAATATTTTGTTTATTTTACTTTATTTTAACGCTATTTAAAAATGCATTTTAATAAAACTTATAGTTTAAATTTTGCTTCTAATCGATTATTTTTTTACTTTTTATTTATTTTTTTAATAAAAATAGACATGACATTGCAAAAAAAAACAAATTTTTAATCTTTTTATTAATTAATATTTTAAATTTAATTTTTATTTACTTACTTTAATAATAATTACATTTGTTAAAAATGTTATTAAGATTTGTTAAAATATATTTATAACATACACATACATCGAATTTTTATATTCTAAAAATTATTTAAATTTTTATTCGCTTTAATTTGGATACTGTTAGTAATAAGATATTTCATTGTATACACTTTAAGAATTTAAGTTCTCATATAGTCGATATGCGCCGTTCTCATTCTGCTTTTTCTCTTCCTCTATATTTTCTCTTTTTACACGACATGCATGGAATCATCATATTATCATAATTCTTTAGAATTATTATTATCATAATTCTAAAAATTATCATAATTCTTTATTATGCAATTATCATTCTGTCATCTATAAATTATTCGAATGCGCTCTCATTAATAAAGCGCGCAATTAGATCTTAGGAAAAAGGAATGGATACGGAATAAAAAGAAGGCTCAGTACGAATAAATAAATGAGTGGCCGAGAGGAAACGATAGATTAAGCATCGCAATAGTAAATGATTTAATTAGCGGCTCAAAAGCACGATTCATGCCAACTTCCGTGAATTTTTGGCATTGTTTTAATAAATTAAGTTTTTAATACAAACAAATAATAATATTTGATAAATGTATATATTTTAGGAAACTTAGCCCTAATGATTTTGATAATAGCATATGTCAAAATCTTGACTCTAAGTAATATCCAACAGATTTTAATTGTTGCTTGCAGTTTATTAAAAAGTTTCTTATTGTATAATTAAATTGTACAATAAAAACAAATATTAAACGCGATAAACTTTTTTGAGCATGAGATTCATATTAATTGTATATTTAAGTATTCAAATAAATGCGTGCGCCAGAGAGAGGCTTCACTCTTCCTTCCCCACAACAAAAAAGAAACTACCTTATTCAAATTTAATTTTTATTCAATTTTTTTTTGGAGTGGGAGTACAAAGAGAGAGGGGCCTCTTTCTTGCCCACGCATTCGCTTTGCGACTATACAAACAATAATTCAATACCAATAACTTATCACGAATGTGTATATATTATTAGTTATAATTAAGTATGACAGATAAAAGAAACAATGTATAATTTATGGTTATTATTATATGATTTATAATTATACGATTTATAGTTGGATGATTCTATGTGAATTTCATTTGTATATATAGACATCCAAATATACAGATACACACACGTGCGTACGCTTCCCTGATAATTATTGGTTAAGTATTATTGTCTGTATAGTCATTGTAAAATGAATGCGTGAGCGGAAAAGGAGCGGAGCTCTCTGCATCATCTTCCCGAGAAATTTTAATTTAACTCGAAACAATTTTTATTTTTAAATGAAAATTAGATTTGGGTTTAATTAATTTTTTTATGAGAGGGAGTGAAGAAATCTCTTCTCTTCCCACGCATTTACTTAAATACTTAAATATATAACTAACATAAAATTCATAATTTTTCAAATAAAAAAAATTCAGGTTATTGCATTTAATACTTCTTATTGTACAATTTAATTGTTAATAATTTTTAAATAGCAATTGACGGAAACCTCTTGGATGTTACTCAGGATTATGATTTGACAACGTATGTTAAGATCAAAGTTAAGGATGACTCACCTAATATGCATATTTAAATAGTTGTAAGTTTATAAATATTCAAATAGTTGTCATTTAATTTTAAAATAAAAATAAAAATTGATGATGTACGTATTGATTTAGAATAATTTATAGCAATTTATCCTTTTGTTTGTAATATATTTCGTGGTTTAGGGGTTACAGTATTTGTAATTTACAAAAAATCACATCTTTGCTAATCTTACACAATTTTACGACAAACAACACTTCGATTTTAATCACATGTGTCGATTAAAATATTTTTCATATGTTTTGCACAAAAAAAACGCAATTATTTCACACAATTATTACACATTAAATATAATGTTACTATTATATTTTACCACTAATTATTATCATTTTTCTGAATTTGCCAATATTATTACTCAATCTAAAATTAACTCTAATAAAAATACGAGAATGCAATGTATTTGTTCAAAATCAGTTTTTTTCTTCCGTTGAACACATATTAAATAATTTACAAGTTTAATACAAGTTAAAGAAAGTAATAATGATTAAATAATTTTTTTTGTAAAAAGAAAAATTTTATTTATATAAATATTAAACTATTTTATATTTTAAGTAAACAATAAATGGATTTTTAATTTTTTTAGACATTTATTTGTCCAATTACTAAACAATCAGTCCAATATCTGAATTCCCTATGTTGGGATTGTATCAGAAATTAAACTGAGAGAACCCATACAGCAGTTACAAGTTGCAAAATTATAATGTTACTGCAACGTTTAACAGCAATGTTCTGTGTAATGTAATATTTTTGAGACATTATTGGAACGTGTAATTGTAATATTGAATGATAATATGTTACAGCAACATTTTAAAAACATTACAAAAACTAATATTTGGTAATCGCTGATTTGTTCGTTTGCCGTTATGCGGCATGCGTTGCACTATCTCGCATTTAATTTTTAATCACGATAATTATAAAAAGATTGCAAAGAGCGGCTAATAAAATTAAAGTATAATAACTATTTTTAACAGTATAATTTGTCTGATGATCCTAACATAGGGACAGATATTTGATTGATTGATTAAAAATCGGGCAGATAAATGTTCGAAAAAGTTAAAATTGTTTGTTCATTATCTACTTAAGATGTAAAATGGAGTCTAATATTTATATAAATAAGATTTTAAAAATAAGTTTATATAAAGGTTCCAAATTGGTCAAAACAAACAGAGATAAGCGAAGGAACTAACAGTAATTTAGATGCAATTTTCTAGTTTATTAAAACTCTATAACATTCGCGAACGTTCGGTCCTTTCTTTGAACCATCCTCAACGCAAATACATAATAATAATAGATTAGCGAATTTTGACAAAGACGCACGTGAACGTTTTAAATATGTAAACATTAAACGCAAGGCATGTCAGTTTTGTTACCCAAAAAATGGGTTACTCAAAAAAAAAGAAATAAAAAGAGATTCAAATTATAAATTATGCGGTGTGAGCGTCATCCATAGGATATGTCTCTCCATTGTTCGAAGGCAGTGGAAATATGGATACAATTCGTTAGTCAATCGTCAAAAGTGACGATTCTTCACTATATGCCGTGAGTTAGCAAACATATCTGAACCGTGAAGAAGATAGCACAATGGAATATTTATGTATTTTTATAAAAGACATAACTCTAAAGAGACACTTCAAATTTAAAAATTACAAAGTGATTGATTAATCCCATACATCATGGAATGTCGCATAGTAGCAGTTGTAAATTTTTGAATTAGTAATTAACACAATAAATAACAATAAGACCACATTGCTAAGCTTAAACTAACAAACATACTTATACGTACACGTGCGCAATAATAAAGAACTATGATAAGCGATTTAAAGAGTGAGCAAAATCAATATAACGTCTGTGATGTCTAGGTCAATGTGTACAATCAATTAAACTTTCAGGAGCTTGTTTATTGACATACGCACCTCATGTAAGCCCTCAGTATCGGTAAATTTAGGCTGTTATTTTGTCTTTTGATAAATAACATTTCACTTATCAGGCGTTTATTATAAATTAGTTCTATGTCTAATATTTTGACATTGTTCCATTTAAATTCATGATTATGTCGTAGTCTATGGTCAGTAATAACGGAATGTGACGGTGTGTTTCGTCGTATGTAGTTACGATGTTCTTTAATTCTTGTTTATAATGCCTGCCTATTTGGCCAACATACGATGCATCGCAATTATCACAATTTATTTTATAGATAATGTTGCTACTTGATGCTTTAGGTATCTGGTCTTTATGTACTTTGATGAAACGATGTAATTTGTTTAAACTAAAATAAAATAGTCTAACATCCAAATCCTTTGTTATACTCTTAAATCGTTTAGAGATGGATGGTACGTATGGAATCGTAAAAAATTTTTCTATTTTGATTGTTTCCTCAATCTCATTGGACAAACTATGATTGTTTTTATTATGATTATTGAATAGATATTTGAGGTTGTTATGAAGAGTCGAAAATATAAAATCTAATGGGTGGTTATTATTGAATAAGATATTATTAATGAAATTGAAATTTTTTTTATGAAACTGAGGATGAGAAAAACAAAAGGCTCTATCAATAAGCCCCATAACCGTGCCTCTTTTTTGACATAGGATATTGTGAAAGAAAACTAAGGTATCTTCTCAGAAAGTCTTCCAAGAAAGTCGGTTTGTGATATCAGTCAAATGTCAAACAGTTATTATTTAAAATTATAGTGACGTCCAAAAAATCGAGTTTGTTGTTATTTCCTATTTCCATAGTAAACTGCAGAGAGCGGCGCACTTGAACACGGTGCAAATGGACACGAGATTTTGCACACGGTTCAATTGGACACAGTGCATTTGAACACAGTAATTTTGGACACGTAGGAAAATACGCATCGTTTACTTGGTCACCGCTCACTTGGGCACTGTTCATTTGGACCGTTTATTTAGACACCGTTTGTTTGGACACAAGAAAGACGCGCACCGTTCATTTACCCACTTCATTTGGACACTATTCTTTGCTCATCGTTCGTTTAGACACCATTTATTTAACACACAATGTAGCATGTACATTGTAAGTTGTTAAGGGATTCACCTTGCCTATCGGCAGAGTGGGTGCGGGAGGGGAACCGAAGGCCTCTCTTGCACTCCCGTGTGTGTGTGTGTGTGCGTGTGCGTGTGCGTGTGCGTGTGCGTGTGCGTGTGCGTGTGCGTGTGCGTGTGCGTGTGCGTGTGTGTGTGTGTGCGTGCGTGCGTGCGTGCGTGCGTGCGTGCGTGCATACGAGTGGTATCCAAACGAGCGGTGGGCAAATGAACGGTGTCCAAACGAACGGTGAGCAAATGAACGATGTCCAAATGAACGGTGGGCAAATGAATGGTGTCCAAGTTAATGGTGCGCGTCTTTCTGTGTCCAAACAAACGGTGTCCAAATGCACTGTGTCCAATTGAACCATGTGCAAATTCTCGTGTCCATTTGAGACGTGTCCATTTGCACTGTGTCCAATTGTACTGTGTCCAAATGAAGGTCACTCAAACTGCAGCCTAGAATGGAACGAGTTAAAAACATTTAAAATGTGTTCAAATGCAGAAGGTGGTGCAGACAAAACTATGTCATCCACATATCTCAAATAGAAGGACGAAATAAAATTAAGTGAAGTTAAAACTTTCTCTTCCAGATCTTGAAGTACGATGTCTGCTATAATAGGAGATAGCGGTGAACCCATCGGAGTAAGTTTGTAACCGAAAGTTGTTGGTAAATGGCGCGGTTAAAAATAAAATATGTGGAATCAAGTACAAATCTGACTGTCACAATAAATCAATAAATAGAGTTATGTCTTTTATAAAAATATATAAATATTCCATTGTGCTATCTTCTTCACGGTTCAGATATGCATGCTCACTCATGGCATACAGTGATGAGATTAATCAATCACTTCGTAAGTTTTAAATTTAAAGTGTCTCTTTAGAGTTATGTCTTTTATAAAAATATATAAATATTCCATTATGCTATTTTCTTCACGGTTCATATTTTTCTCGTGTTGAAGCAAAACTTATCTGTACACTTTATATAATAAAAATAGGAAAAACAGTCATTCAGACTTTCTCTTTACAAAAAATAGTTGAAAATGACGATTGCCAAAAGAAATAAATCATTAAAGAAAAGGCTTTTTAAAACCTTTAAAGGTAAAAAATTAAATTAGAAAGTCCTGTAGCTATGTAGAACAAGAGAGATGTCTTTGTTTATAGAATACACTTTTATATTGTATTTCATACTTGATTAGCATCAAGTTTTAAAAAAATTTTTGTTTGGTCTTAATATGTTTCACTATTTTAAAAGATATTGTAAAAATTCAAGTAGCAACTCTTTTATGTTAGAAATAATAAAAAATAAATTTTGTAGCATAAGTTTTTATTAATTGGCGTGCATTTTTTTCAATATTATTATTTTTTCTAGAAAATTAAAGCAATTATTTTGAATAACAGTTTTTTTAGATTTGAATAAAATGTACTATTACTATAATATATTATATTACATAAGAGTTTTTCATACCTGGCGCCTTTTTTATTTTATTTTATTTTATTTTTTTTAAGATAAGTTTTTAATAGTTATATCATTTTTATTATTATATATTATTTTAATAACAAATAAAGCAATCGAGTTTTTAATAGGCTTAATCAATAACTTAAATTTATATTATATTTATATATTTAAGAATATTTTAACTAAAGGAATGTTTTTTTTAACTCCACATGTTTTGTAAACGATATAGATTTATTAACTTAATGTAATATTATATTATATTTTTTAATTATTTTGTTTAATAGTATATTTGAATTGTTAAATAATACTTTTTTATAATTTTATATTATTTCTGTTTATGCAATCAAATAAAATGTTATTAGACTTATGAATAATGAATAACAATAATTTTGATAATGAATAACAATTATCTTCTATTTGATACGTAAAAAATATCTACTTGTACATTTTTTATATCAAATTCTTGGCAATTGTTTACATTAATTTACACTTCATGGATCATTTTCATTTTTACATATAATATATTATAGAAGGCACATTCTTAACACATTGTTAACCGGCAATTTTACACAGAAACTATCTCATGTCACCGGCTATTATTTCGTAATTGAATGTGAAGGTAAAACAATCTAAATAAACTTCAATAAACTTTATTTATACATAATGAATTAAGATAGAACTTGGACATATCCTTTATATAACTTTTAATATTTTTTTTTAGTATGGTAAACTGTATAGCAATCACATTTGGCAGTGGTATAAATTGGTTTGAGAAACAACTAAATAAAAAAAATCATTATCAAAAAGTAAATCCGTTACTTCACTGATACTCGATGCATCACTAAGTTCGACAGTTACACCCGAAATATTTGAATAATTTTCCAAGGTTGGTGTAATATCATTTTCAATCCACTTTTCTTCAAAACATGAAGAAAAAAATAGATGATGCAAGTGTAAATACGAATTAACTCGTGATCGGTCAACAACGTTTGGGCATGAAAACACGAGTTAACTCGTGATCGGTCAACGATGTGTTAAGTAATACACACTTTGAAGTTTGTGGCGCTCTCTTCTGAGATATGCTCATCTCTTTGTTTCTGAGATATGCGATTTTGAAGTATAACTTTTGCATTTATTTCTATGATCTTTTCACTATATCTTATTTACGTATTTATTTTTTTGTTTACATTTGCATCACTGTCAGTATATTTTTGCTAAGAAAATGGTTTCTTTTTAATTTACATTTAGAGTTGTTTTTATGTTATTGCTAATATATTTCAGAATCATCTACTTTACTCATAATTGCTACTTCATGCAAAGCAAGGTTGAACGCAAACGTATGTGTCTAATTTTTTTATAATGGGAGGAAAACGAAACATACTCCACGTATGTACTTTTTAATGCGAAATGAGATTCCACATCTCATAATTTTTCATAATTTTTTACTTTATATTTACCAAAAAATTATATAAACAATCTTATCAATACAAAGATGTGAGTTGAACCTTGATTTGTATGGAAAGTAAAAAAGCCCATGGAGTTTCGTCCTTGGAAATGTAAAAAGATACTTTTTTCACATGTGCTTCATACAAATGCAAACAAACGTAAACAAACTTTATTTTTCCTTCTTATATAATAGAAAATGCATTAAAACTGCATATCCTGAAAACTATTTATCGTAGTGCATTGTAGCGGCATTCTGTTGTCGATAAAAATCTATCAAATTCACCTATTAAATTGAGGGGCCTCAGAAATAAAATTCTTACCAAAATAACATAAAATAATTGAATTTTATTAAGCTTAAATGATAGCTTAAGTTCATTATATATAACACGTGTCTTTTTTTTATACATATGTGTGCGTGTGCGTGTGCGTGTGTGTGTGTGTGTGTGTGTGTGTTTGTTTGTTGTGTATGTATTATATATATATATATA
>JBCEZY010000009.1:6180043-6198836 GCA_039654445.1 Cataglyphis savignyi | reverse complement strand
TATATATAGAAATGTAACTAACCATCTCTCTCTCTCTTCCTCTCCCTCTCCCTCTCCCTCTCCCTTTCCCCCCTCTCTCCGTCCCCCTCTCCCTCTCTCTCCTTCCCTTCCTCCCATCCTCCTCTCCGCCCTTCTCTCTTTCTGCCCCTCTCTCTCTCTCCCTCTTTTTCACACTTCTAAAATATGTTCAAATAGTCATTTTTTTAATATTACATTTTTTTCTATCTTTATATTAAATTTTATTTCGATTATATCAAATATTACATTCAAAATTTAGAGACCAATTAATGTTTTGTATAAATTTTTAATTTTTGATTTCTGTTGAAATTTTTAATTATGTTTTTTCCTTTAAACATTATCTTTTTTTTATGAAACTTTTTAGAATATATATGGTTATTAAAATGTATAGATGTGATTGTTTATTTTACAGCATTTTACATAATTTTATATAAAATTATGTAAACTGATATAAAATAAACAATCACATGTATACATTGTAATAATCATATATATTCTGAAAAGTTTAATGTAAAATTTGAATAACTAAAAAAAATTAATTTATAGTATAAATTTTTATTTTGCGCAATTTTTTTATATCATTATGTTTGTAGGAAATTTAAACAAGTATTTTGTACAATAATATTTTTGATTTATACAAGAGTTTTTTGGTTAATTTTATATATACATAGTATTTTATATATACAACAATTTTTCACAAGTGGCGCGTGTACTTTTTTGTACCTTTTTTAGAAAGGTAATTTTTGGGGGATTGCTAAACACTTCATGATGTGAAAAAGTGGACAATTTCTTGTATTTCGCAACTGTTAATTATAAAATAAAAATTTTCATTTTCTATGAAGAGTGATCGAATATTCTTCGACATCCCGTAGATCCCTTCCGGTGAGAATTGTGCTTCTGTGGCGTTATTCGATAAAACGATTTCTCATTAACAATTTTCGTTTTGAAATGTTCTAAGGAATCTGCCATTAAGAGGAATTACATTTACGAAATAATTCTAGGACATTTTGTATATACAGGGTGATCCGAAATAGGTATAGTGTCCTTAACAGGTCTTATCGTATTTCTGAATGAATTCTAAGACGATTTTTCCTTTACAAAAATTTCGTCTGAAGCTTAGTTTTTGAATTATAAAAGAAAATAGTGAGCGAATTATGGGACGAGTACGCTATAGCGCTCGATCAGTTATAGCGAACGCCTCGTGCAAGCGCCTACATCGGACGGTGAGTTGCGCCGTCCCTGCCTACCTTCTATACTCGTCCCGTAATTTGCTTACTATTTCCTTTTATAACTCAAAAACTAAGCTTCAGACGAAAGTTTCGTAAAATCGTCTAGGAATTCATTCAGGACCCGTTACGGACATTACACCCATTTCGAATCACCCTGCATATATACACACAGGGTGTCTTTTTAATTTTACTTAACAGATAAATATTCAACATAAACAAAAAATTAAAATAGCATTTTATAGCTTGAAGTTTCAGTTTTACTATTATCGATAGTTTTTAAATATTTTTAATTTTCTTATTCTGCGTTTTAAAAAAGAATACATTGTTTTATTCCTTAAAATTCCGTAATATAATTTTATTTATATAAAATATAAATAAAATCTATCTATAAAAATGTTATCTATAGAAATGTGTTTTTATAATTTAAATATATTTTACGTATTACACTCTATATAAAAATTATCGAGATACAAAGATGTTTATTTAAATTTGCTCCATCTAAAAGTGTAATAAAAAATACAAATTTCTATTTGAAAAAATTAAATTGACCTTATCTGACTTATGTATATTGCACAGGTCTGATAATAATTGCTCCACCCGTATGTATGCAGATAGAGCGGATTAAATCAAGCAGAAAAATCCTTTAATTTTTTTATATAACGCTTAATAAAGAAATTATTATTGAGTAAAATCTGACCAATCATCGCCGATCTTTAGCCGGGCACATATCGGTGAACCGCTTGATAGTATGCGTGAGCGCTCCATCACTACAGCGATGCATCACTACTAGGCGCGCGGTTCACTGATGTGCGTTCGGCTAAAGATCGGCACTGATTGGCCTGACTTTACTCAATAATAATTCCTTTCCTGCTTGATTTAATCTGCTCTATGTACATTACGCGTGGGGCGATTATGATCAGAATGTTCGGGGCCACCCTGTATATACATATACAAGGTAGGAAACGTTTCAGCCAGACTTTGAGATCTTATCGAAAATTTAATTTTGAATAAAAAATGTCTTATAAACATGGGTCGAAAAATGCTTTCTTCAGAAGTTATTGCTTAAACCTAAGGGTTTTGAAATAATCAATTTCAAATGTATAAAAAAATATTTTTTTTGCTGTGGACATAGCTTTTTAAAGATACTCTCCATTTAAAAAATATTCTTACAATGCTATTTTAAAAAGAAGAATTACTTTATTTTATGAAAGAAAAAGATTTTTGTTTTTTATTTTTATTGATTTTTCTCCAAGAAATTTATTAAGTTTTATCTTCTTTTTATTTTATTTCTCAAAACTGCAATTACAATCATTTTGATCTCATTTAAAAGATAATTTAATTCTCTACTTTTGTTTCGGCATTTTTTATTAAAAAAGGCATATTTTCCCTGATATATGTAAAAACATAAAATAATCGTGATTTCACAGGTTTTTGGTGCTAACTGTTTAAGGAAGCATTTTTCGACCCATGTTTATAGGAAATTTTTTGTTTAGAATTAAATTTCCTATAAGATCTCAAAGGTCTGGCTGGAACGTTCGGGACCACCCTGTATATATAGGGTAAGCCTTTTTAATTTTGAAAGCAAATATTTCGAAAATGTACAATTTTACAAAAAAAAACTTTTCAAATAAATTGTATGGTCTAGAAAGAGACGGCGTACAACGGTGACCTTGATTTAATTTTGAGGCGTCTTTTTATGACCAGATAAAGATCAATTTAATTTTTTTAAATAGAAATCCATATTTTTTATTACATTTTCAGATGGAGTGAATTTAAATAAACATCTTTGATATCTCGATAATATAAATATATTCACTCACAGCGCAGAAAGATTGCAGATATACTGCAGAATAATTTCATTGAAACATTGCAATATTGCAAATTGCTGCATTATTGCTGTAATATTTCAGTAACGTTAAGATATGCTTTTTATAATATTGCAATATTATATCGAACGATGAAGTATTATAGCAATGTAATTACTTTTTGCAATATAATATATTTAAAAAATTTCAGAACAAAATTTTAATGTATAGTTAGATATAATCATACATAAATTAGCTGCACAATATCATATATCAAATTTGTCTCTGCATGAACATAAATAGTTATATACATAATATATACAACTCTGTATAACTATATACATATAACTATATACATATAACTATATACATAGTTGCACAATGATTATATGTTCATACACAAACAAATTCGATATATGATCATGTATGGCTAATTTACATTATGATTATATCTGACCAAAAAAATTAATTTTTTTCGAGTATAATATATATTATGTGTGAAGAATGACATTTATCTATTCGATTTCTAAACAATCAATTCAATATCTGAACTCCCTGTATTGATATCATATGAAAAATGAAGTTTAGAGAAATAATTATTATCTTTTTAATTTCTGTTGGCTGCTCTTTGCAAACTTGATATAATTCTCATGATAATACATAAATATGAGATAGAAAGTGCATAGCACGTCATATAATGGTAGGCAAACAAACTACCCAGGCAGTATAAAATAATAAAAAAGGACGAAAAGATATTTTTTCTAGATCATCTTTTCAAAGCGAAAACGTCTAAAAGATATCTGTAACACACCGTTTTGCCAAAAACCTAAGAAAGACATCTTTATGTTATCTTTTTATAAATTTTTTTTGGCGAAGCAGAAGGATGATTAAAATATGTCTTTTCGGTTAAAGAAAAAGTTTGTTTGCTTGTCACTATGCGACACGCTACGCATTATTTATTTTGTATTTAGGTTTTATAATAAGTATAATATTCTAGTATATTTTAATAATTTTGATGTGGCTGGAGGCATTTTGAAGATTTGAAATCTTGATCTTGAAGATCATCCTTATTTTTAAATGGCATGCTATGCTTTTTTTATTCTTGATATAATAGCGAATGTTTAAATAATTTTAATAATCTGTAATACAAGGTCATTCGGCAAATAAAATAATGATTCTTATGTCATAAGAGAAGCTCGAAGTGATAATCGTTTGCATTGATGCAACACTGCAGTCCTTGAATTCTTGAAGCACGTATACTTCATATCTATGGACTGTTTATTACATTAATGCTGCAATAATTCTTTGCTTCATATTTTCCGCTGTGATCGGTACTTCTTGATTTACAATATCTTTGTATTAATCATTAAATTATAGTAAAAAATTGTAAATATATATATTTCTACTGTTACGCTAATGTTACATAAGTATAAAAATTGAATATTTATGAATAATATTGCATAAATGAAATTAATACTTACATTTCTTAATAAACTATAAAGTCTAGAGATCTAGAGGAATTAAGAAATTTTTAGTATTAGTAGATCTTTCAAAAGGTGATCAGTTTATTTCGTAGTTCGTTTAGTTTAGCTCATCTCTGATTTTGACGAGTTTAGATAAAAACAAAATTTATTTTTGGTTTTAGTAGAATCATATTATGGGCGTAGAATAAGAGAACGTATATGTTGAGTCATATATTTTGTCTGTATATAGAATAAAACTGCAATATATAAATGTGATATAATGACATTTATAAATGAGAAAGTTTACAGCTTACGCAATACTTATGCAATATCATTTGTAATACTCAATTTTGTCATATTTATGTAACATTGATATAACAACATTGATTCTAGCTCTACAGTACAGACAGAGTATAACAAAAAAGGTTTCCATTATTTTAATGATGAGTAATACACATCAAAATAATGAAAAAAGTTCTTATCAACATAAGTCTGCAAATAACCTCCTACCGAGTAGCCACAACTTTTGATTTATTTAAGATTTTCATCATTTTAATGTGTATTATCCATTAAAGTAGACATCTTTTTTGCAACCTGTATAATTAGAAAAAAATGTCTATATTGTAATTAATTATTTTTTAAATATCAAGCTAAAAAATGATGACACAATGAGGCATGTACCGTTTTTTAGTCATCTTTTTGTCGACTATATTCTCTCTAAAGAATGTCTTTATAGAAAATATATCTTTTACTTTTTTGTATACAAATGAATACGGGCGACATCTACTTTTTCATTTTTGATCCTGCGATATGATCAACTTGATTAAATATTATGATCAAATGACAATATAACATATGTCAATCTCTAATGCACAAGTCTATTTTTCATATATTTTGTTATCAAAATACATTATATAAATTCTCGTGCACTAGTGCGAGTTGTTAAATTACTTAATTCTTGTCTCGCATTCAATGAGTTAGGTCAGTGCACTGTCTTTGATAATCGTCTCCAATGATAAGAGTCTGTCGCGAGCCACTGCTTGTAATTATATCTTAAGACCAGACCTTGGAAATGAATTATTTTCTCGTATGGAGTGAAGAGTGAGACGAAAAAAGGGGGAAGGGAAGTGAAAGAGTAAATATAGTCAAAGCGAGTTAAGCGTTTAACGTAAACTTAGCCTTGATAGGAAGACTGTTTGTTGATTTCTGTCACGAGTAACAAATGTTTCAGAAATCAATACTCAATTGATGTGGGAGACTATTTAATGCATTAAACATTTATATAGTAAATATTCATAATAAATGCTTCAAAAGTCGATGCTCGATTGAAGAAAGGCTAATTTAATGCAGTAAGGCCCTACGCACAGAGAAAATATATTAGGAATAAATATATATATATATATATATATATATATATATATATATATATATATTCTTATTCCTAATAAGAAAAATTTTTCCGATTTGACTTTTGTTACCTTCTTTTCATTTGAAATCACAATTCCCACTAAAAAGTAGATCTTTCAAAAGTGTTAGAAATTTACCAAGAACAAGTTCTCTGATCGAAATGAGATACTTATAAATAATTTCTATCTTTAGTTGACTATATGACTATTTATCATAATAATATTGTAGAGTATATTTCTCAGTTATAAGATCGATTTATACTTCAATTATAAGGACGCGAATTATTCATCCATTTCTCGAGCAAACGAGTCTTCAAGTCTAACATCAAAAGAGCCATATTACATAAAACACTTTTCTTCCAAATCTTAATCCCTTTATATATTAAAATATTATAATTAAAAAAATTTAACAATAAAAATAATTTGTACCGAAATTAGTTTGCAAAATACACATTATTTATTGGAAATACAAAGTTAAATACTGATTTTAGTAAAGTTGTATAATTTTTAAACAATCATAATTAAAAATAAATAATGATAGAAGTCTTTATTTTGTTTAAAAAGATTCAAAATTTTACAAAGAAAATAAAAATAATTTATATACATACATATTACCTTATATATAACTAAAATTACTTCAAATAATGATAATTTCAACTCATTACTTTTTGAATAACGATAATAATAACAAGTTACTTTTTAGAAAAAAAACAGTAACAGTTACTTTTATAAGTAACTTTCTCAATTCTGGAATAATCCATATAAATATTATAAACACATTTGTATCTTTTTAGATACATATAAGAAAAATCTATGATTTTTCCAAAATTTTCTAAAATTCAATTTTAGAATGGTATCTTGAAGTCTTTTCCTTTAATATGAAAAATAAAATTGAAGCATAATTACAATACATTCTTGAAAAAAATTTTTCATGCTTTTCTAAAACAAGACTACTCTTCAAGCAAGATTTTAATTCAAATAAAATAAAATAATTTTTAACAGAAAATTAATAATTTTTATATTAATATTAATCTTAATATATGTATATATATATATATATTTTTTTTTTTTTTTTAATATTGTCAGAGAATATATAAAGAAATATATCACACTGAAAGCAAAGTAGGCTCGCGAATGACATACATAACCTTTAGTTCCTATATCTCTCTTCTTCCTCTTTCTCTCATTGCGAGCATAAAATATTAATAAAAGTTTTTTCCGACAATGGTTGATGACCGTCACCACGGTTATATTGATTCAAGATATACGATAAAAGTAACGATGTTCCAGGTCAAGGTGCAACTATAACCATTGCATAAAACATGCGTGGGCAAAACTTCGTATAAAGTTTTTTGCTTTTTTGCATATATACTCTTTTTATTGCGTAATGATGACTAAATGACAGAAACAAAATAAGCATTTTTATTAAAAAATTTGTTTGTTTTATTTTTATAAATAATCCATATAATATGTTATGTTATATTATATTATTATAATTCATATAATATTATGTTCTATCTTTGTATTTTATTTCTAATATTCATTGTTTAAGATAGTTGTGACATTTCACAATTAACAAAAAAAAATTGAAAATTTAATTATACGTTAATAAATGTGATATCTACACGTTTATACAATTTAAAAGTAATTGACAGTCTCAAACGCGAGATAATCGCTATTAAAAATTGCACTTTTTACATGTTCACATACACGAAATATGTGAAAATCTCGTATCTTTAATTTTAATAGTTAGTATAAACAACAAAAAAATGATGAAAAACGAATATAAAGTAGAAGGACATTTTTGAAATACTAGTAGTAAAAAAATTAAAATTATTGACCGTTTATTTTTAGAAACACAATAATAAAAAGATCTCATGTCATTTCATCCTTGTTGTTCATCAAAAATCAAAGAAAGACAAATGCTCGCGAATTTTGCAGGCGTTGACTTGGCAATATAACGTACAAAATGTTCACAAATTTTTAGTCGTAATCGTAGATAACCCACATATAGTGTTGCTTCTCTAAGCAACCTTTCTCCACCACTAACTCCAATGATGGAGGAAGGTTTAGACAAGCAATTTTTAGTTTTTTAATGAGCGCTAGAGTCAATGTAGTAGGATGTCTCCATTTTAAAATGGAGAGAAAGATAAAAATACTTATGCTAAATATAATTTTTTTAATTTTTTTTTTTTTTTAATTGGATTTTTTGTGTATATTCAAGTATAACACAGAGCAAGAAATGTAAATAGAAGAAAAACAAAATATTTTTTTTATAAAATATAGTCTTATTATTAAAAAGACAAATTTTTTTAAATTTATGTTTTTAATTTTGTTGCAGAATGAATTTTTATTTCTTTTATAATAAAAGGAACTAGAAAAGATTCTCGAAGAAATTTATTGCAAAATTTAGAGACCTTCCATATTCTTCCTTCTCTCTAGACAAAGAAAGAACGTAAATAGGCAGCTTTTGACTTATTTGTACAATTGCTCTGATCGATTTCAACACTTCGAGCGGAATAGATGCATGATAGATGGATATGCAATAACCGAAATTGCTCAGTCTCTCGATAGAAAGAAACGGTATTAAATCGAAAAAGAATAAATTGAAACAGTCACGTAAATTATAGTACGCGACCATTACGCGATTTTCTCATGAAATCATTTCTTCAAGTGCAAGAACATTTATTTAAAATAATTACTGTGGATTATATTTCTTACTCCGTAAATAAACTCTGTGTGATATTTAATAAATATGTTAATCGATCAAAAGAGTATCTCATTTCGTTCCGTGTACCAATCTTCTGAAGGCTGTATCCAATCGTTCCAATGAATAACTTTTAAGTGATTTCTTCTACAAACATACATATTTTTAATGTGACCATAATATCGAAAGCATCTATATTATGTAAAATTTTGTTGATTTATTATCTAATGTTAATATATATTTTCTCATAGATACTGCGTAAAATTTGGAACACATATCAAAATGGGAACGACGAACGCACAAACCAGTTCGAGGCACTCACACGACGAGATTCACTCGGGAGGAAGTTCGATCGACACATTCTTCGCTGAAACGGTGATCCTTGTAACTGGTGCTACTGGCTTCTTAGGAAAAGCTCTTCTGGAAAAGTTGCTGCGCTCATGTCCTCGTGTGGCCACTATTTTTGTTCTAATCCGTCCAAAAAAGAACCAGTCTATCGAAGAACGCTTCAAAGAACTACTGGAAAATCCTGTTTGTATAGATATATGCTTATCATATCGCAAAGTTATTCGCAGAAAGAAAATATCTTTAATTTAAGTAAAAAAACTTAATTCTGATAATTTTTATGCAATTTACATAAAATATCATGTAGAAGAAGTGTTCAAATTTTATTTTTCACCAGAACAAAAAAGTTTTTTTTCTAATAAGCAATGAGCTCAGAATAAGAACAAATAAGTGAGAAGCCAAGACGCGGGTATCAGTGTGTGAACTTATTATTCTAAAAATTTTATTACCTAATGTATATTAAAAATATACATTTCGGATTGTTTTTTATCCATCTGTAGAATGAATATGAATATATATAAAGATTAGATTAGAATTGTAAAACTTATATACACAACATTTACAGTTGCAGTCAAATTTCAAATTAAAAATAATAATCGGAATGAAAGCTCACTAAAACCCGCGTGAAATATGTACAAACATCAGATTGAACAGCGTTCAAACGTCATCACCACACATATGTATATCGTCAGATTTACAATATAATGATGACTAGTGTTGACACTGTCGGTACAGTTACAAAAACTTTTATAATGGCCATATAAAGATGATCATAATGTCATAAATAAAAGTTAAAAAAGAAAAATAATGACAGAAGAGTTAATGCGGCTTTAGTTAATCTTTAAATTCAAACTTTGAAATAAAATTCAAATTCTTTTGTCAATATTTATTTTTCTTTTTGCCATAATGGACAATCTAATTCGGAATAAAAGTATTCAGGATAATTTATCAACATAATCGTGCAATAATTTAAAAAAAAGTCGATTTTATTCTACAATAAAAGTTAGAGTGACTTCAAATAACGTCAATAACATTTTTCCAAGTTGATTTTATTATTAAAAATATATTGATTTTTATTAAAAATATATTGACAAAAAATTTATTTCAAATTATTATGAAATTTGCATTCATTTTATGAAATATCAGCATAGTATTTCTAATATACATATCCATATTATGTTAAATTAATACAAAAATTTGTGGAACATGCAATATATGTTAAATTTAAGCCAAATTTTTCTTGTTATTAATAATACAAAACATTTATTGTAAAACTAAAAATATGTGGACATTGTGTATTTTTATACTTTATTTTTTATACGTTATTTTTGTACTTTTTTCCAGTTGTTTTAATAATTTAACATTAAAATATGATTGCTGTATGATCTTTTTTGCTATTATAAGAAATCATCGAAATAGTACATATCTGTAAATGAAGAGCATTTTAGTAAGGCGCTTCTTTCTTTCTCGCTGTGATTGACATGCTGAATATATTATTGAGGCACATAATAAAACATACAAGAGAAACGTCGAAAAGAACGTGTCGATCGTCATCTATGATTATTATAATTGTTTATCACGACAAAAAAACAAATATTGACAAAGGAGTTAAAAAAATACTTTAAAAAAATTACAAGCATACTTTGTAAATTATATATCGGGAAATTCAAATAACGGTAAATGTTCAGATTACTTAACTTATACCTCACTGATTATTTCCATTTTTACATATATTATAGAAGGTACATCCCTATACACGTTTTGAATTTTGTAATGCTCTCTTCTGGTACCAGAAATATGCGTCAACCTAATTTTTATTCGAAAAATAGATATTGGTTTGGATTAGTTTTTTGAAAATGGGGACACAGGAAGAGGGGCAAAGCTCTTTTCCCGCCCTATGCATTTACATAAATACTTAAATATATAACTAATATAAAATTCATGTTCGAAAAAGTTCAGATTATCGCATTTAATACTAGTTTTTATCGTACAATTTAATTGTTAATAACTTTTTAATAAATAACGACCGACAGAATTTCTTGGATATTACTCTGATATTGACAACATATGTCAAAATAAAGGTTATCCGTAAGATTGCCTTTATATTTAATTATCAAATTCAATTTTTTTTAAATAAAGTATGATTCAACTATATTTATTACTTGATTGAAATTTTCTTTTTGTAAATATTAAAATAAATATTTTTAAATAAAATTGTAAATATTAAAACAAATAATTTTTAAATAAAAAAAAAATTTTGGAGGATTTAGTACATTTTTTCAGTATACATTATTATATGCATAAAAATCTTGACGCGCACACGCGTGCATAGAAGTTTACCTCTTCTCTAGTTTTTTCATAAATTAATTTTACTATATTTGTATTTTTCAGATTAACATTTCTTATAGACATAGTAGTATCCGCGCATATTAAATTATAATGCAATATTGATTCTGATTGTATAACTTCCTCTATAGAGAAGACAGTTTAAATATTTCATCCGAGGCATGATTGTCTTGAAGTGTCAAACACAGTCATCAAAACGTACGACGAAAGGTCGTGATTGTTACACGTTTACCGTTCTCACGATTATTTCCCGTAATTATTATCTGCGAAGTTATGTCTGTTAATACGTATGTCGAGAAAAATATCACATCACGAATACTTTTCTCTATGCATTTTTCTTACAAAAAACGATTCTTATTTTTATCGCAGGTTTTTGATAGGATACGATCGGAATTTCCAGACGCTTTAAATAAGATCTTTCCCGTGAAGGGCGATGTGGGCATGCCGGAGTTGGGACTACAGCCCGAAGATAAGGATATGTTAATACAGCAAGTTAACATTGTTTTTCATGGTGCGGCTACCGTACGTTTTAATGAGCCATTGAAAGTAGCCGTTAATCTAAACACAAGAGGCACAGATCGTATGCTAGACTTGTGCAGACGTATGACAAATCTTATTAGCGTCATTCACGTTAGCACGGCCTACAGTAACGCCGATCGACGAGAAATTGAGGAATCGATATATACGTAAGCTTTCAATTATATGTAAAAAAATACATATATTTCACGAGTAAAAGTCTTCAAAGATCTTTAATCGAACTATATCTTGTCGCGAAGGTATTTTGGATTTCTCATAGTATTACATTAGATTATTTATTCGTTTTTATATATTTTATATCTATTTGTGTATTGTTTGTGCATATTTTTTTTATACGATACAAATCAGATTCTATAAAATTAAGTTCGTTTTTTTAACGCATATAACGATAATAAATATGTGTTCAACAAGCATACTTTAGAGAAATATTCATATAATGATACATCTTATTAATGTTACAGCACAGAAATAAAGCCGTACACAGTAATCGATATATGTGAAAATTTAGACGATGAGACAATAGGAATAATAGAGAAAAAGCTGATCGGTAATCATCCAAATACTTATACATTGACTAAAGGTCTAGCAGAACAGATCGTGCTGTCCAAGGGAAGCGGTCTACCAATCGCAATCGTACGACCGAGTATAGTCTGCGCCGCGTATCAAGAACCATTTCCAGGCTGGGTAGATAATGTTTGCGGTATTACAGGTATAATCTCTATTAAAATAAATTTGATTGAAATTCTGATGGCGAAACTACTCAGGAAAAAAGTAATCGATTATAAATGTCGAATATGAGCAATGTTTTCTCATTTCTTTAAATTTCACTTCTTCTAAAAAAAAAATTGCACAAAAATTATTTTTCTAATTATTCTTTATTATTTTTCTTATTATTTTTTCTATACACACGGACAGAAATTATACAAAAGAAGAAAAATATATATGGACGTATTTTATTATATTATAATATTTTATAATATTTAATATTTAATAATTAATATTTTATAATATTTGATTATATAATTTTTTTTGATAAATATACATAAATACTCTTCTCCGATTTTATCACCATTTGGATATGTTATAAAAGATATTATTCCGAATAATTCTCTGCAAAAGTCAAATGGCAGACAACATTACTTTAGGAAATATAACAAATTATAGTTTGATAATATTTTAATAGATATATTTTTCTTTAAATATTATGTGAACTGATATTCAGAAGAATGAAGTTTGTGTACGCCATATTAATCTATTTATCATCTTCTAACTAGAAAAAGTTTATTTACATCATTAAAAGAGAAAAGCTCCGCCCATACATTTACTTAAATACTTAAATATACAACTAATATAAAATTTATGTTTGGAAGTACAGATTATTGAATTTAATACTTGTTCTTGTGTATAATTTAATCATTAATAACTTTTTAATAAACAACAAACGATAGCTTAAACTTCTTGGATGTTACTCAAAATTATGACCTTGATTATATATGTCAAATCATTAGGGATGAGTTCTTTAATATACATATTTACCGTTTTATAAACAAAGACTATTAAATAATACAGATGTAAAATAATTAAATGCAACATTGAAGATGTTTAGAAAATACACATAACAAAAAAACAAGATTAGGTTATGTTAAAGTTTTTTTGGGATGAGAGTGCGGAAAGGAAGGGGCTTTGTTTCTCCTCCGCCTATGCTTAAAAATCGAAGATAAGATTTTTTTCGATAAAAAAGCAACAAATCATTACGGCGTAAGCTTTATTGTGCGACAAAACTTTATTGTTAAACTTTAATTTGTTATATCTTCTAAACCAATGCAATCCTTCATTTGATTTTTGCGGGAAGTTACTCAGAAAGAATCCTCATTATAATGTATTTAAATGGCGATAAAATCGGTGTGACCTATTATGCATATTTAGCGTTTTTTTCCAAGATCAAATTGCTTTTTATAGAAAATTATTAGATACGTATTTATGAAAAAAAAAAAAATACGTGCGATATATAATTAATCACATCTTTTTACTATTCTTGATATTAACTCGACGGAAGAATTTTATTAAATATAACAAGTTATATTATATAATAAAAAATAAAAACATATTAAAAGTTTAAATTGCATGAAAAAAAACAAGCGTTTTTAATGAATTAATTTTTTTTAATATTAATATCAATTATATAAACACGTACACTTTAAATCCCATTTACTACTTTAAATCCCATTATTTAATAGGAATAATGACAGAGATTGGTAGAGGTACTATTAGGAGCATCGTGTGTAACGCAAATTTAATAGTAGATGTTATACCTGTTGACTTTGTTGTCGATACCTTAATATGCGCTTCTTGGTATAACGCTATGGAACGTACCGATACAATAAGGATTTACAATTGCACCAGCAGCGCATTGCATCCGATCACGTGAGTATTTGTGAGAAACTGAGCCAAACATAGTGAAACAATAAAAAAGAATATGATTTTCTTCAGATGGCGCGAATTCGGATATCTTACGAGAAAGCACGCCATAGAGTCACCATCGAAATATGTGATGTGGTATCCAGATTTTACGTTTAGGACAAACAAGTTTATTCACACTATCATGGTAGCTATGTTGCATTTCTTACCTGCGTTTATCGTAGATCTTGTATTAAGGGTTCGAGGTTACAAACCTATGTAAGTGCTCTTTCTCTCTCTCTTTAAAAAAAAAAAAAAATATATTTATAATAACATTTTGATGCATCATATTTTTTTCAGAATGATGAAAATCACCAAACGCTTCGAGCGCGCTGCTAAAACCGGAGAGTTCTTCGCGATGAATGAATGGAAATTCTGCGCTGATAACATGACAAAACTAGTGAAATTCGTAAGAGCGTCGGGGCATTGTAACGACTTTAATGTAGATATTAGAAACTTGGATTGGGACACATATTTACATCAATACATGTTAGGGATTAGAAAATATATTTTAAAAGACAATCCAGATACTTTAAATAATGCCCGTAGTCGTTTATGGAGGTAAGTCTCCCAATTTCATATATTCTTAATCACATTTCCGTGCTTGCAAGATATACGCTGAGCAAGATAAATAAGTCGATTATTAATATGTTACAGATTATATTGGATGCATAAATTAACCAAAATATTCAGTATATTCGTGTTATTAAGAATGATCAAATGCGCCGGTCGGTGATATCATCACGAAATTATACGAAAATTTTTGAATTGTAATTTGTGCAATTTTAGAAACGCTGCGAAAACATTGCGAAAAGAAATATTTTAGTAAAGGGACATATAACTTCGAAATATTAAACTGTTGTTAAATACTAATATAAAATTAAATCAGATATTAATGAGAAAGAGAAAGGGGGGAGGGGAAAAGAGAGTAATTTATAAAATATAATTTTGAAAAATCAATGCAAGATTACTGTAAATACTATAAAACTTTTTTTTTTTTAAATACTTCCTCATATCTGTCGCACTTAACACGGTAATTACTAAGTTAGCTTTGCAAAGTTGCATTATCTAATCGACCTAATCTACGATTGGCACGTACAAAAAAATGTTTCTTATTTTGAGCTATTCTATCAAAATATACAGAGTCCACCAAAGAGATCAAAGATGGAAACTTGCAAACATTTCCTTGTATTATATAAATTCATGTCGATTTCTTTTATCAGTATAACTATCATGTTATATTATAATATCGTAATAAAATAATATGTATATTATTTTGAACAATGCACACATATAAAATTATTAATTAATGTATCAAAAAAATCAAATTGTAATTTCTGCACTAATTACTGTATATTTTATATGTTAATCACATTATTATATAGTATAGTGAATTCTTTCTCGCTTCAAGTTTCATAATTTCACAATATGAAGGTGTAAACTCGAACTCTCAGACCAATTATTCGGCAAATATTGTTTTACTCACGGTATATATAAACTAAATTTTTACATGATATAATATACCTGACCGAAATTTTTTAATATACGATATTACACTCACAAAGACTGACTTTAATTATATATTTTAAAAATAATAAAAAACACATACACACATACATATAGGGGACCTATACTGTATTGCCTTATTAATAATTATCAATATCAAAATGAAATTATTTTTGCTAATTCAAATACTCCTATAATCATATGATTAAACGATTATCATTAAATCAATAAATTTTAATTTATCAACCATACGCTCGCAGAAACAAATAAATTTATTAATAAATAAATAAATTTATTAAAAAGAAATTTTAAAACAATATATCGCTTAACACTCGTGTTATCTGATTAATTAATTTTTTTGTGAAACTAAACTTATTAAACTAAAGGGACTATAGGCGGCTGTGACATAAACGATCACGCGCAAGAGCTTGTTACAGTTTTCGCGCGCGTATATGAATTGTGTAGTAATTATATTGACAAATCTCTTCACGAGGATAAAATCTCTTCAAAAATTCGCAAAATTGTATGCATATCTATAATATGGCGAATAAAATAGTAAACATGTATTTATGTGTATATATGTATGTATAGCAATTTTATTTAAATGTCATGAGATATTATGCATAGTTTATTTTCTAATATTTCTCGATCTTAAATTTTTATAATTTTTTTTTCTGTGTTTATTATTCTCAAACTTTGATTTGGCATATATAACAGAAATAATATTATAATATTACATTGTTAGACAAATCATTATTGAGTAAAATTCAACACAGACTTTATCCACTTAATTATTTATAGAATATGACAGCTTAAATGTAATGTTACGATATTATGATTTTTACTATTTTCAAGATAAATACGAGTACTTATCGCATATCAAACATATTCCTGAGTGTAAGTCTTTAAATACCTAAATTGCTTTTTTTGTGCGTAACAAATGTATTGAGTAAATATATTTTGACAAATTAATGAAATAAATTATTGAGCGATATCATGACTATGTTTTTACTATGTATAAATCTGTATATTGTACACTTTTGCCATGATCAAACTAGTACAAGACTTGTAATTACATAAACGATGTTTGGAATTAATATCTGACTTTTCTTATTATAAATATTCGTATATATATCATCAAAAATTTAAAATATGTTGTCAATAAAGAACTTGGCTCAAGACACATAAAAGATTCATCATTTTTTCCAGCTTCTCCTGAAAAAAAAACTAGAAAAATACGAGGTTATTCTATCAACTTCAAGAGTTTAAAAATTTTGATAATTTTTGTTTTATTCTACCGAATTAGACAATATTAGCCACTAGTTTTTAGTCTACACTTCAAATTTCCTACTAGTTCTATAGTCAATATCCTTATTCTCCTCTTCAAAAACTAAAAATAAAATTGCTTTTCAAAGATTGGACATTATGATATCATCTGTCAAATTGTATTAATGAAACATTAAGATCCCTTGCCAAAATTTTAGAATCTCGCAATTCCGAACGATTCTCCCTTCATCAAATCATAAAATTTCTACAAATCAATCTTTTCTGCACTAACTGCAAAAGTTTCCTTTAAATTCTTGTATATAAATAGAAGTAAAATAAAACTTTTGACTTGTACTTCTAATTCTATTCTAGACATAACGAGCATTTTTCCAAAGTTCTTGCAATCACGAGTTCTAACAAAAAGTATCTTTTACTTTTAAACAGTCATTATCAAACAGTTCTTTTTAAATACTTTCGTAAATGTTTAAAGACGTCTGTAGACGATGTACGATTATTTCTTTGAGTATATTCTTTTATAAATTTATAATTTTATGAACTTATACACAATAAAATAGAGAGAGAAGAGAAGATAGAAAGAGAGAGAGAGAGAGAGAGAGAGAGAGAGGGAGAAAAAGAAAGAGAGAGAAACAAATTTTTTTAATATCTTTTTATTTGTATTAAATTTATTTTGAAAACCAAAAGTTTCTGTTATAAAAATAAAACATTTTAATTTTATGAAGAAAACCTATTTATAATATTTCTATCAACACAAGATTGATTTTACAATGACAAATACTATTTTAAATTACATATCCTCACAAATTGAATTGTTTCCCTCACAGCACCGAACATTGCAGTAAGATATAGGAAGATTATAGAAAGATTACAATCTTAAACATTTTAATGACCAAATTACTGGTATACATCACTAATCTTACTAGAGAATCTTACTTTACAATATTGTCGGAAGATTAATGGAACTTTATTTCAATATTTCAGTAATCTCACGCGCAATCATTTCACTTTTCGCGTATACTGAAAATATTCCAAAACTATAAAATATTGTTTAATATTAATAATTAAGTTTTATGTGTACGTTTTTATATATCCAAAATTATTATTTATTTAATATTTCATGAGAAATGTTACTAGGGGCAATATTCCTAAAACTTTACAAAAAAATAGTATTCAGCCGCTAGTTCATTTTTACCACTATGCGATGCGCGATGTGTCTCGTATTTAAATTTTAGTCATGAGAATTATATAAAAATTGCAAGAACAACTGGCAAAAGATTAAAAATGTATTTTTTAGACTGATTGTTTTCTTAAAAATCGGGCAGATAAATGTCAGAAAAAGTTAAAATTATTTGTTTATTGCTCATTTAAAATGTAAAATAATATATACATGGAACATGACTACCATTGGACGTCCATATAGCCTCCATAGCTCTATGCGACATCTATTTCCACAGTGGATATTTTATAGATTTCTAATAGAAATTTATATTATCTCCACGGTAGATATCGTCTATAAATCCATCAAAGATGTCCATTAGACATTTGTTATGGATGTGTAATATATTTATATACATATATTTCTAACAAAATAAAATTTAATTTTTATTTAAGCTTTATTTAAAATTCTCAGCTAATATTTTGAGAAAATATTTAAAATTTAATATTATATATATATATATATATATATATT
>JBCEZY010000009.1:6108113-6118560 GCA_039654445.1 Cataglyphis savignyi | reverse complement strand
GAAGAAGGGAATACAGAGAAAGAAACGAATAGGGGAGAAAGAGAGAGAGAGAGAGAGAGAGAGAGAGAGAGAGAGAGAGAGAGAAAGAGAGTAATTAAGTCGATAAATATAGTAACGCTTACGAGCAGGTAGAATACAGTAAATTAAACAAAAAAATTCTTTATCATTCTTTTCTATATCACTTAAGAGTAATATTACATTTGTCGTATGACAAACTTTTTAAGCGCATTAACTAATTTCTGGAAACTCAAAAAATTTTTTATTTTGCAGCCAATCAGTATGTTGTGTAAAAAAAATATTTAATATTTATTCTTTTACTTATTGACATTTATACTTAACGACCTTAATATGTTATTTTTATTTTTGTTTTTCGTGACTTAATTTATAATATAATTTGCGCTGAAAATGGCTCAAAAAAGAAGCCAAAACGTATGCTTTTTTATACTGCAATATAAAATCATTTAATATTTAGTTTTACCAGCGCGATTGCCTATTTATATGTTTATTTTCGTATTACGTGACCTTCGCCGTTGTAACTTTATAAAAAATATTTAAATTCTGTTATTAAAAATAACAGAATTTTTTATAGAAGTCAAAATATTCATTTTTATCCCTTTGGTGGAGTAAAACCGGATATTTAAAACGGGCCATTTAAAAATATATAAAACATTTCACAACTACGAAATCTTGATTTATAATCAATTTGATTTTTAATTTTTAGTCAAAATTCAAAAATATATTCTATAAACAAAAATATTCTCTTGCTCTACATTGCTGCAAGCCTTTCTTATTTAATTTTGTAATTTTGGAGATTTCAAAAAACTTTCTTTTGTAATTTCTTTTTCTAATACTCCGTTTTCAACTGTTTTGTATAGAGATATAAAATCAGGATAACAGATTTTTATTTTTTTATTATATGAGATGTGTAGGTACCCAGTTTTGCTCCAATACGGGAAAAATAACAAACATTGCGGCTCTATATCTCGACACTCTCTAATATATATAGAATGCAATGTTGCATTTCCCGAAGATGCTTCATGTAGAAAAAACGACTCGATTATCACCCTTTTATATCGATCTTTTTTGGCTTGAAAATTTTGGACTTCTCTCAAAAAAGGAATATCATGTCTCCGTTGGTTTATCTCAAAATAATGATAGCATCAATTTACAACTAATAACAGGAGTTAGTCAAAGATAATAGAACGAAAAAACAGAGGTACCCAATTTGACCCGCCTATCTGGTTTTACCCTATTTTTCCCTATATATGTATAAAATTATTAAGACACTCAATACAGAGTGTCTGTGTCTAAAGATTGTGCCAACAGTCGTGAGCGGGTAGAGCACAGTAAACTGAACAGAAAAGTCCTTCATTATTTTGCAATTTTCGCAATAATTATTGAAATATTAATTAAAAAAAATTGGCGAATGAGCGCGCATTTCGTGCGGCTAGACTATGGGACGTACACTCTAAGCATTGCTGTCACACGAAAAATTTAGCGGTTCGCTGCTCGCACGTACCCCGATTCTCGTCGCGAGACCAAATTTTTCATATAACATTTTTTTGTCATTAATTTTTTTATACTTTGCTATTAGAAATCATTTGAAATACATCATATTTATTGCAGTGTAACGTAATTTGCTTTCAAAGTTATGTAAATGAATTATATGTGTCGTATAAAAAATACACAATACTCAATGTACTTGATAATCTCTGAAAAATTTCCGCTGCTTTTTTTATTCATATATAGAATAAATTTTGATTAAACATTGATTAGATCAAACGTTTGTTTTGTAACATTAAAATTGGATTAATAAGTTAAACAACACTTTCAATTTCTTTGTAAAATGTATTTTTTAATTTTAATTATAAATTTTAGTATGCTGTTATTAGATCCTTAAAGTGTCTAAATATTGTCTAAACGCTATTAAAAAGCTAAACGCTTCTTATTTTTCACGAATATTTTCTTTATGTCTGTGACCTGAAAATATAACACAAAGTATTCTAATTCATTTATAAATATTAAAAATTATACGAGTAATTTTAAAACTTATCTGAAGAACTTTGAATTTATTTATATAAATTATTTCTTAACTATTATAAGACATTGAATTGTCAAGCTATATAAACTATCAAATGAGATCTCCACTGACAGCTACTCACGAAGTAATCACAGCGAGAGAACCAATCAGCATCACAGAAAAGAGGCAACAATGTCAATAACATGCCTTTTTTAAAGAGAGATATACTATGCAGCATTTCAAATAATTTAATAGTTTTTTTTATCTAAATGTGGAATATAATTTTGGCATTATAGGCACTAAAAAAATAAAACTTTATATTATAAATAATGTTATGAGTTCAACAAACAAAAAAGCGAAATCCATTAGAAATTAGAGTTTTATTTCTTTCAGAAAAAAATTTTACAAAAAATTGACATGTTGATTAAATATAAAAAATTGTTATCTGTCGTAGAGTTTACTTGGTTTCATTTGTGTTTTTTATGCAAAACAAATCACGTAAAAAAAAGGAATAAAAATATTTTATCTGCAAAAAAATTAATATAATATAAAAACCTAAAATTTCAATTTCCAGTGGATTTTGTTTTTTTATTTCTTCTAAAATTATAAAACTATTTATAATACAAAACTTTTTCAAAGTCTGGTATCAAAATTATATTTCGCAGTTTAGATCAATAATGTAATAGTTAGGAAAAAAATAGTGCAAATTAATGCGAATCGTCACAACAACGACGATGTGCATGCTTGGATGAGTCGAAAATCACGTGAAAATTGTTTAATTCTCACGTTAGTGCCGATTAGATTACGTTGGCCATCACATCTCTGAGAAATTTCATCTTCTAAGACGACGTATATTTATCAAACAGTTCATTGGCGTAAACACAACTTGAGATATTGAAAAATTTGAATTCGCAAATATTAAGGTAGAAATTTATCCTAATTAAAATCAAATGTTGAGATTTCGGCATAAAAGTAATGTGAAAGTGACGCAGTATGTATCGATTAAGTTTCTCCGCAGACTTACTGGTTCAAGATAAAAAGATCCGTGTATTTAATCGCGAAATTGCAAGCAATTATAAATATAACGGGATTATAATTTGAAAGAATAAATGGTTCGCGACGTGTGCGTGATGCAGTTTATAATTTTTATCATCTCCACAATTGTAGCGTATATAATGCGGTTTTGAAAAAAAGCATGCGGCAAATTTTTTTAAATATTATTTAGTTAAAACGCATTCTGTATTCAAAAAGATCAAGTAAATGATAAATTTGGCCACAATTTTAAAACAGAAGAATGAAAAAAACGAAGAGAATGTATTTAGTCGCGTAACATCGAGTTAAGGTATCGAATCGAAACGATATTTCTGATTTGTCTGTTACGTGAAACGAGAGATAAGAGAAAGAGAGATGCGGTCGATGTAGCCGAAGCAGGGCGAGGCGAATTTTCGGCGTGATTTGGGAGGCTGCTTCACACACGGTTCAGGGTCGAAAACTTGTTATATAGTCTATACTATCCCGTCATAACACGAAGAGATAAATAATCGTAACAAACTCCCAAATGTCAGTCGCTTAGTGATATTCTCGTATAGATGAGAAGAGACTCACGCCTCTCGCACAAGCTCGGTCGATCTTTAAAGTAGACCATCCCGTCCAAGCGTTCCGAGTCTCTCTTCAAGAACCCGCACGACGCGAGAAAGAGTCGGCGTTTACACGCGAGCCAATGAATCCGAGGGATGAAAATGGCGATATTCGACGGCAAAAGATGTGCTCGGGAGCACATAGATAACGTAAGAAGTGTGACAGGGGGAGAGAAATAGTCGATGACACAGAATAGGCGCGGCCAGTCTAGGCAGCAGAGGCCGCGCGAGATAGCGGCTTTCCGCATACGTCTTGCATCCCGTGAAATACAATATCGCGCTTACCTCAACCGATTGAGAGGTCTCTTCTTGTCTTATGATATGCACGCCGAACACGGCTGACGCTGACAGTGTCACTTTAACAGAAAATTGTCGATTTTTCGCGTATTCGCCGCTTTTCCGTTAGTGTTCTTCGCATGCCAATCGAGTCCGCCATCTTCGGTGAACTGCCAGATACCCTCTCACTCAGGCCGGCCAACTGCGGGTTAACCGCGCTGCGCGCGGGTGAACTCGCTTCAACTCTGCGCATCTCGTGTCATTTCGCACGCGCGCGTGTATATATACGGGTTCTTTTTTCTCTTGCTCTTTATTCCAGGATTGGACATATTTATCGATAAACTATAATAGTTTATCTTTACAAGTAAACTATGTTTAATATGTAGAAGCTAATGTTTAGCATCTTATTTATATAAAAAAATTATTATATAAAAAATGAGTAATCTATATATATGAAATATGACTTATCAAAGATGTTATGTCTTAATATATGATAATGAAGTAACAGTAAAAAGATCTGCATAGATCCAAAGTGACAGTGAAAAATGTTTTATAAAATATCAGGTTTGGATGGAATTGCATCACTTCATTGCCATCTTAAATATTTGTTCATGCATACAGTATACATTTTAGACTTAATTATTAATGTATTAGTAATTGTTAATGTATTAGTAAAGTATTAGTAAAAGTACAAAGAATCTACATACTTCTTAATATATTAATTAAATAGATGTAACATTAAATGTTAAAAAATTATTTAAAAAAAAAGTAAAAAAGGTGTCAAGTGCACGCGCAAAGTGTGAAAAATTCTTATATAATATAGTGTTTTATTTTTATTCAGATAAAAAAATAGTGATATTGAAAAATTGCACGCCAATTAATAAAAACTTATATTACAAAATTTATTTATTATTACTTCTAACACTATATCTAAATTGCAATGTTTCTTAAAAAAGTGAATTATATTGAAATATAAAAGAAATTTTAATTAAAAAAACTTGGCATTGCTTAGTATATGCTAATCAATACAGTCAAATCAATGTATTCTTAGACGAGAATACATTGATTTGACTGTATCTAGTTACTTATACGTTACGTTAACATTTTGAATATTTTTAAGAAAAAATATAAATTTGCAACTAGTAGCTACATATTTTTTATTTAAAATCTATTTTTATATTAATTGACCTTTTATTATTTTGTACACAAATGTATTGAGCTAAAGTAATCAAAAAATAAATATTTTATGATATATAGTATATAAAAGTATGTCACATTAAAGTAAAATATCTCAAACTATTACATTTTTGGTCATATTTACTTTCGATAAAAAAAAGGTACAACAATCTTGTACATGATTTTTGTAAATATATTTTTATAAATAATATATATATATATTTTGTAAATATATATTTTGTAGCATGCACATAAGATGTAACCCAAGTAGAGCAAAAGTCGTAATGATATCATTAGAATATGAGTTTATTTGTCCTTGAAAATCACTGATAAAAAATGACGTAAAAGTGATCTAAAAATAAAAACAGAAAATCATTGTTATGTCAAGAATTCATCACAAAATCATCATAAAAAGAGTATCAATTGTCATAATAATTTTTTCTAAATTTATTTCTACTTGTTATCATGATTTTATTATTATTTTGTGTTCTACACAATCTGAGAATCTGGCAATCTGAGAATCTTTTTATTTTTATTTTTTATTGCCAGAGAAAAACATAAAGTCAAATAGATGTTTAATAGACATTTATTCAACACATCTAAGAAAGGTCGACTTTCGTATCATATCATGGTGACCTTTTTTAGACCCGTCTTATTTTTTGATGATTTTTTGACAAATTTTTTGAGCAAATTTATATGGAAAGTAACCTCTATTTTCTATCTTAATAACAAATAAATGATTTTTATTTATCCGGATACTTTCTTTTCAAATAAATAAAAATCAGATATTTATCTATTAAAAAAAATTATTTATTTAATTTTTCAAAAATCAGTTTAATATCTGAATTTCCCTACACAGTATCAGAAAATAAATTGATAGAAATAGTTGCTATAATATTATGTAGCCGTCTTTTGCAGGCTTTATAGACTTACAAGTTTTATGTATGCTTATGAGAAATGAATAAAAGAACCTTGTAAACAAAATGTATGCAGTATGACAGTAGATTGGTAGTAGATTTAATCAAAATCTATTAGCAGACTGACATCAAGTGCGTTCGCATTCAACTAATGGTTGCAAAATCTGCTAATATAATAAGTCGACAGATTGGCGGAAAAATTTTAAACTGATTCTGTTAACGTAACTTGGCGGCAGATCGACGATAAAAACCGAGCAAAGTTTGCCGACATAATCTGTCGGCACATTAACAGCAAAAATCAAGCAGATCCTACAGTTTTTAGATATTCATTTAAAATGTACATTTAAATGGATTTAAACATTAAAAAATTCTCAATCTTAAATAACAAAATGACGGTGAATTTTGGTCACAAAATAACCAATCAGGCGTTTTAAAAATGTCTAAGACCCGAAAATGACAATAAAAATGTTAATAGTCGATATGTCACATTTATGGGATATTTATGTTATTTTCTAACGTTTGCATTAATAACATAAATATATAATATCAATAACATATATTTTAATGTAATATATAGGAAAATTTAAATTTAATTTATAAAATTAAAGATTTTATTTATATGGAAATTAATTTCTATTTTATATCTTAATAACAAGTGTTTTTCGGACATAAATTGTTCGAATAAGTGAAAATTGGACATTTATCTGTTCGAGTTTTCAAAAATCAGTTCAATATCTGACAAATTCTCCTGTGTGTGTATGGAAACTATATCAGAAATCAAACTGATAGAAATAATTATAATGTTATTTAGCTTTATTTTGCAGGCTTTATTTACACTCCATGACAAGGACTTGAATACGAGTAAAGAAAGTAAATAAGTACACTACATAGCAATAAGCAAATAAATACTATATATATTATAATATATAAATACTATATATAAATACTATAAAAACTATAACATATACTACTTCAATAAATTAAATAAATGCTAGAAAGCTGCTCGGTTTCTGCTACTAATCTAACATCAAACTGCGTTGAGCAAATCCTGCTCGGTTCTTGCTATCAATCTGCTATTCAGTGCAAATCACCTCCACACTCCCAGCGACTTATACAATAATTAAAAGTATGATATATGAAAAAATCAGCTTTATTTGCTTTTTTACAACATGCATTTTTTTATAATTTGCTCTATTTTATTTTTTTTATAAATAAATAATAAAGTTAATAATAATGTAAATGTCAATATAAGCGAAAAACTTTAGAATTTGTAGGTTCTTTAGGTACAGAAAAATTGCTCTTTTTTATTTGAATTTGCTTTATCTTTAAAATTAATTATTTATAGTATTTATTAAAAAAAAAATTAATAATCGCTTTGTACATTTTTGTGAGATGTCAAGAAATTGTGCACATGCGCAAAAACATTTAGTCTGCGCAACACAGACCGAGCGCGCCATTTTTTAAATTATTCATTTCTTTTAAATTTATTTAAGAAAAATTAAAAAATACTAAAAAAATAGAATCAAATAAATATTTATTTTTTACACATCATTTACTTGAAATTAATAATATTAATATAACGTGAACAAATATTTACTTAATGTAAAAAATCTTTTTTCAAAACAAATAAATAGCAGATTTTGTAACATTTCTGCTGACATTCTGTTATCATTATCTAATATAACAAATTTTATATACAATGTATCTGGAATTTTCTTGCTGACAAAAAGTTGTAGCAGTCGTTTGATAAAATTTGTTTGAACAGACTTGACTATATGAGGAAGATCACATAAGTTCACATACTTCTATATAATACTACACTGCTAACTTTACAAAATATATGGCCCCGAAAAGAATGTACAGAACATGTGCATATGGCACACACACAAAAACACTTTTCGTCTGTAGATGTCGGCCCTTAAGGTGTCTTTTCATATTTAACACTCATTTTTAATGTCAAAGTAAATCACGTCATTAAAGTTGACACTATATTGTAAAAAAAACATGAAAAAAGTTTAGCATTGAATTTATAGCGTCAATACTGACCAACAGCTTGACGCTTGACGCTGAAGTTGAGAAAATCTAAAGGTGCGAATTCATGAGACGCTTGTTTTAGCGTGTTGCATGTAGTCATGTGACTTCGATTCGACACTAGCCGCGCTAGCGTCAGGAAAAAAGAGGTTGGATTTTCTCAACTTCAGCATCAAGCCGTATTGTTGGCCAATATTGACGTTATAAATTTGATACTAAACTGTTTTCATGTGTTTTTCATAATATAATCAATCAATCGTCAATTTTAATGACTACTTTGACGCTAAAAATGAGCATCGAGTGTCAGCGTGAAAAGGCACCTTAACTTTTTTTCTCTTGATGCTAGCATAGCTAGCATCGACTCAAAAGGTATAATTTCATGTGCCACTAAAACAAGCGATTGAAGCGACAAATTTGTCGCTCATAATCCAGCGACTATAATTTTGTAGATTGAACAGATTCAACTACAAAATATTACCGCTCAAACACTACATATATGAAACGCTGATGCTGTTGTGTTGATCGTGTGTATCAAAGACACATAACCTTACAAAATAAAGCCTACGCACAATAAAGAAATGTAAATATTAGGAATACGAATAAATATTAAAATTAGAAAGAGCAATTTGGAATTATTTTACTACAAATAAGGTACAGAACAGATTAAAGCATAATAAATTAAAATTAGAACTAATTATTCCATTCTGCTTTCTTGTTTAAAATAAAATAATTCCAAATTGCTTTTCTTAATATTTAATATTTTCTTCTATTTCTAATATTTTTTTCTATTGTGCTCAAAGACTAACTCAAGAATATTAAAAATCATAAAAAATTAAAATAAATAATTATAAATAATTATTTATTAATTATTCATTCATGTATCCTGCATTTTCTAATTTTATATACGGTAAAAAGTAGTTTTATAGAATTCATATATTCATTACAATTTTGAAACAGTACAACTTAAAATTTCTGTTTAGAACAATTTCTTTTATGTTTGACATGTCAACAGTATTGCAATAACAGTAAAAAGATATCACTTTGAAATTTGATTTTACATTCTCAAATCATTCGATTCATACAAATTAATATTAAATTATAATATCTATTTTTTTTAAAGCCATATCACAACTGTTTACAACACGTAATTAAAAATGCTAATAAAAAAACATGAGATTTCTATTCTATTTTCTTTTTCACTATTCTTCACTATTCTTTTTTATGTACGAAAGTTAAGGCTCTTGTTCAATGTGAGGCAATAGTGATAAGAACAAGGGAACAGCGATAACAATAAATGATATCTAATGAGAAATCTATTTTTTCGAAAAAGCAGTGTTCTCATTGGATATTGCTTTTCGCTATCGCTATTTCCTTATTCTTATCGCTATCGCCTTGCATTGTGTAAGGCCTTTACCGTTGTATAGTTCAGCGACAAAAATCGTCACATGATCTTTTTTGTCGCTCAAATGATCGGTTTGAGCAATTCATGAAGATGCACCTTAAGTCACGTGACCACATACAACGCTGAGACGAGCGTCTCATGAATTCGCACCTTTAAGGCCCTTACACAATGCGAAACGATAACGATAGGAATAAGGAAATAGCGATAGCGATAGGCAATATCCAATGAGAACATTGCTCTTTCAAAAAAGTAGATCTCTCATTGGATATCGTTCATCGCTATCGCTATTCCCTTGTTCATATCGCTATTGTCTCACATTGTGCAGGGACTTTTAAAACTAAAGATTCTTTAATCAGAAATAATGTCTAAGTTAGGTCGGCCATGTTTTGTCAAAAACTGGAAACAATCAGTGGCGGAAAATTTAATTTCTAAAGTATGATATTTGGAATAAAAGAAATAAATGATATAAATAATCAAAGAATAAACTTTAATTTATTAAAATTAAAATAAATATATAATATAAATTCTTATGTTTAATTTAAATGTCGTCAGTAGATAAATTAATAGACAAGTTTTTTTTATTTTTTATTTTTATATAATTAATTTATCATATTCTAAAATTTTCTTTGGTATTGCAAACGGAACAAATGCATTTTTTGCAAAGTGTAACATTTTTTTGCAAACTATGAATTATGTAACCTGCTTATATTATGTAAAATAGCCATTTCCACATTATTTAAAATATAGAAATTTTTTTAAAATTTATACATGTTTTACAGTTATTATTATTATTATTATTATTATTATTTTTATTAATTAAAAATATTTTTTTTTGTTTTTCTTTAAGTAACTCTAAAAAGCCCGTTAAAAAATTTCCGTCATCTTCTTCATAGTTGGTTTGCATTACGGGGTGTATACAGGGTGATTCAGAACAACCTTCCGTCCATTAAATGACGTATTCCTGATACAATTCTAAGACGATTTTTCC
>JBCEZY010000009.1:6065175-6077052 GCA_039654445.1 Cataglyphis savignyi | reverse complement strand
ATATATAATAAATAATAATAATAATCTCTCCTCTTTAATATCTTTGAATTGGCGAAAGAACGCGAAAGAGAAACTCGTTCAATTTTTTCCACGTATTTATACGCAAGAATTACGATGACGAGCTGTGTTGCAGCTGCAGACGTGGTCCGATGTTAATCTTTGCAACATCGATAGTTCAAAGATTAATTACAGACAAGATCAAAAGACGGGACCACAACTTCATCTACGGTCCGCATAATATTTAAATTTTGAACAAAATCGAGAATTAATTTCAAAATAAACTATAGTATATACATTTTATGGCAGATTTTATTTACATTATATTTTTTATTTATATTACATTATATTAAACTTTGTGAAATTAAAAAGTCAATACTAAGAAAAAAGGAGAGCGAAGAAGAAATATTACATAAATATTAATAATGTAAGTAAAACATAAATTTTTTATAAAAAAAAAAGCAAGAGAGATGGAGAGAAAGAACGAGAGAAAGAGGGGAGGGGGAGAGAAAGAGAAAGAGAAAAGAAAGAGAAAGAATATAATATTAAATAATAATATTGCATTTATTAATATAATAATATAAACCTTAAATACATAATTTTATTAATATTTATAAATATTCTTTAAATACATAAATAAATGCATAAATAATAAATAATATATAATAATAGATAATTAATAACTAAAATTATTATTATTAAAATTATTATTATAATTATAATTATTATAATTGTACAATTGTTAGTATTATTATAATTATATAATTATTAATTATGTTACTATTATTATTATTTATTAATTTATTAATAAATAATATAATATATTAATATATTAATTATTAATTTTTATTAATATAATTTATAATTATTTATTAATAAATGAATATTTATATTTATAATTATATTTATTAGTTAATAATTAATAAAATTTATAATATAATATAATATAATATAATTAATTAATTAATTAATAATTGATGATGATTTTATAATTATTAATTTAATTAATTTAATTAAATTTAATTATTAGTATAAGTAATTATATATATAAATACTTATATTAGATATATATAATAATTATTGTACAATTATAATGGTATCAGATTGTAAAATATAATATAAAAAAATAACATTTTTTTCTATATTACTTATAGAAATAAATACATTGCTAAAAACATTTTATAAATCTTTTGAGAGTTTTTGATGACATTGTTATGTGCAAAGCATGTGGAAAGAATAAATACAGACCAAGTCAGCTAATGGTATTTACTCATTCTCATTGAATTGACATTTTAGAGAAAAAATGTTAAGTTAGTCGGTGTACCACAAGATGGTTTACCGGATATCTTATTCTTACTATTTCCCTAATTGCATTGTGAAAAAAATTAAAGAAAAACAGAAATAAAACACATTTAGAAATTTACAACTATACAAAATAATATAATAGTAACAAAAATGATACTCTCATTTATTGCAGATTGTATTTACTCATCAAGAAAACTAAACTTTACTCGTCAAGATGAAAACAAGTCAATAACAATCTCGAACTTTAAAAACATGTCGATTTAGATTATGTAAATGCATAAGCTATACATTAATTAAGCGAAAAAAGATTTTTTATCTGGATGATAAAATGCATTATTTAATAGCTGAAAAAATATATATATCATTTTTTAATGTATAATGTATATTATATGTATACAGGGTGTCCCGAAACTTTTGACATACTTGAAGTGTGAAGGTAGATTGGATCAAACTAAGTCGAAAAGTCCTGTACCATTTTCCTCCATAATGCTTCAGAAAGAAGTTATTATTGAGTAAAGTCTGGCTAATCAACGCCGATCTTTAGCCGGACACACGTCAGTGAACCGCGCGCCTGGAATGATGCGCCGCTGTAACAGCTGAACGATCACACACTATCTATCAGGCGTGCGACTCACCAACGTGCGTTTGACTAAAGATCGGCGATGATTGACTAGACTTTACTCAATAATATCTCTTTTATTAAGCGTTATTCAAAAAATTGGTATAAGACTTTTCGACTCAGTTTGGTCGAATCTATCTTCACATTTTAGGTGTGTCAAAAGTTTCGGGACACCTTATATACAGAATGTGTCAAAAGTCTGGATACACTCAAATATCTCATAAACGTTGTATTTTAGAGAAAAATATTTCAGAAAAAAATTGTAAGGCTTAAAAACGCGTATTTAATGACAATATTAATTTGATCATAGGTGGCATTGCCAAGGACAGGTCAAGACCAACTTAAAATTTTTAAACGGAAACTCCCATTTTTATTGCATATTCTTATCTTGTAGCTTATCTTGAGAGTTTTTCAAAACACTATAATGAAATATATTTTCATAAAATATTTTTTGAGTTATTTTGTATCTTAATCTGACATATTTTAATATAAAATATAAAATATCTCTAAAATTATTTAATTTTCGATAATTGTATTGTAATATTTTTATGTACAGAATAATAAGATAAATCAAATACTGTAAAGAAAAAATAAATAATTGTTACAAAAAAATACATTGCAAATAATTGTATACATTTTTTAAAAACAATTATTTTCTGAATGATTTCTGATAAATCATTTGATTCATCTTATTATTCTGTACATAAAAGTATTACGATACAATCGTAAACTATCGAAAATTAAATAATTTACGAGATATTTTATATTTTATACTAAAATATGTCAAATTAAGATATAAAATAACTAAAAAAATACTTAATAAAAAAATACTTTATTATAGTGTTTTGAAAAACTCTCGAGATAAGCTATAAGAATATGCAATAAAAATGGGAGTTTCCGTTTAAAAATTTTAGTTAAAAGTCTATGTTTTGACTTTTGATCTGTATATACATATATCTTTCCTGTATAATCCTTTTAATAAATATTCGGATTAACTTACACTTCGCGGATCGTTTTCAATTTTATATGTGTATATTGTAGAGGGCACATTCCTAAGTTAACACAGACTTTGAATTTTGTGGCACTCTCTTCTGATTTCAGAGATATGCGATTTTAAAGATTCACAGTTTTAATGCTTTTTCTTATAAAATAAGGAAAAATAAAATTTGTTAACGTTATATTTGTATAAAACAGAAATGGAAAAAATATTTGTTTATACTTATACTTATACTTATACTTATACTTTATACTTATACTTATATACTTATTTATATAGAGAGAGTATTATATACTTTATACTTATACTTATATACTTATTTATATAGAGAGAGTATTATAAACGGAGCCTCTTCTATTTCGCCTAATCTTACAATGCGAAAAGAGATCCACTCCACAGTTGTTGTATGAATGGAAAGTGTATGCGTGGATGCAGTGTTCGTTCTTCCACTCTCGCCTCCCCCTACAGAGAAGTTTCACTTCCGAAAGATGTAACCTAACTCAAATCTATTTCTGATTTAAAACTAAAAGTTGATGTGGGTTAGGTTATCTCTTCTCGAAGTGAAGCTTTCCGTAAGGAGGAGGGGGGGGAGGGAGCAGAACCTAGTGTATCCACTTTGCAACTCAAAGTAAGGTCCACCTCACAATTGTTGCGTGAAAAATTTGTAAAGTTTTATTATTATACTTGTTTCGATATTTCTAGCGAAACTGAACAAGCGTATGATTTTAAAGTGTATTATTAATAATGCAAAGACAAAACTAAATGTAAACAAAAGAAATTCCCAACGGAAATGTACTGACAATGACGCAAATGTAAACAAAAAAATATAAATACATAAGATATAACGAAAAAATAATACAAATAAATGCGAAAATTATTATAATATTAATATTAATGTATAATATATAATTTATATAAATTGATATAAATATTATATAATATATAATATATAATATATAATATTTATAATATTTGTAAATATAATTATTATATTATATTTATTTTTTAATAATATTAAATATTTATGTTAATTTTGATTTTAATGTTTACTTTCTCTATTGTACAGCCTGCTACTCAGAAACAATTATTCGTAACAATTTTTTGTTTTTATTATTAGCTATAGCATTTGAAACAATAATTGATTTGTAGAAACCGTTTTTATTGTGCCATCAAAGTGCCTATCAAAATTTTTGCTTGTTTAATCATACAATTTGTTCAAATCTTTTGCGTCTAAATGTTAATTTATAAATAAAAAAATAATTTTATATGACGTACATAATTAGATATGTTTTAAATATGAATTTAATGTCCTTAGAATCAGGTTTGCAAAATAAAAAAAAAATTTTATTACAAAAATATAAAAGTAGCATCGTAAATGGTCAACCGCTGTTTGTGTATCACAAGCATACTTACAAGGTCGCGGAATCATCGGGACGGCCCAGATAAATTCATTGTTTTTTTTACCGTCGCCGACGAGTAGCGATATCATGAATCTCGGTTTGAATTCAAAATTATTCCCATATGTAAATGAATGAACGTGCATTATCAGTGAATACCGCATAATCCGCCGCAAAATCTTGATAAAATTTTCAGAAAATATGTTAAAATATTAAAATATGTGAACAAACAAGACAAAGTCTTCGCAACGCAACTGAAAGGAATGATCTCACTCGGTCCCATCGCTGAACTGCATAAAGAAGAAGAGAAATTGCGAGAGACCCTGAGAACTGGCTATCCTCGAGTATTCGCCCACCGGATCTATACTGGACAAAGGCAAAAATCGCAAGAAAGTCTGAAGAATGACCGCGCCGTGTAACAGGGATTAGGGATAAAACCATCGTCTTGTTGTTTCAGCATTCAGTTCGTTCTAACAGTTCTCACGATATGGAACGGTAGGACAAAAATCTCCTCCAAAAACATTTAACTCTTCCGATAGTGTTCGCTTTTGCACGATATTCGTTAAAAAAAAAAATTGTTTGGTTTGTTGGGTCTTCTTTGCGTGATTTAGTGAAAAACTTTTTCGATTTTTCTCACGTACACCCAATTTAGTAAGTACGCATATTGCATATCAAAACATATAAATATACTGAAGTCAACAAATATATATAACATTGAATAGTACTGTTTGAAAATTAGAGAAAATAAAAGGCCAAATAGCAATTTTTTTAGAAGCTGATATGATATATATGATTTTGTAGGTGTTGCTATGTTTTTTTCTGTTTAGTTTTTTCTTTTTTTTCATTTTTTCCATAACACAATGATATTTTGCTTGTGTTTTCTCTAATATTCTTATAATAAGTTTATAATAAGTTAAATATATAATTGACACTTTGTGACTGAAATTCTTTAAATTGTAACGAGATATACATATCAGTTGCTGATTATAAAAATGAATATTTTTGTCAATTATAAAAGCTAAAGATCCGTTAAAAAAAAAGAGGAGAAATAATAATTGCGTAGAATATTAATAAAGTAGCACTACAATAAAGAATCCATGTTAGATATATGTTAGATCTACGCTAAACGTTTGTTAGCGAGCTGCAAAGTTTTTTTAATAGTTAGATATACAAAAGTCACAAACATCATATAAAATAGAAAGAATAAGGGAAGAATAAAAAAAGGAATTAATAAAAATTCTTAAATTAAAATTATAAGTAATAATAAGATCTCAAAGAACGCAAGTTATAATTTTCTTATCGATCTTTTCTTTCCTTTTTCTGACAAATATTTCGCTAATATATTTTTCAGATCTCTCAAAAAAATGACCACAAAATTTCCATCGATACCCAAATGGTTTTCCAACAAAAGTATCCTTGTCACCGGAGGTACAGGATTCATGGGGAAGGTTCTGATTTCTAAACTACTACTTAGCTGTCCCGACATTGGCGATATATTTTTATTAATCAGAAGAAAGAAAGGCGTTGACTCGCAAGCAAGATTACATCTCATCCTTCAGGTATTGCAACAACCTTCACTTTATTCGTTCATTAAAGAGAAAAAAAATGAAATGAGTAGACAAAAATAGTTATTTTGAAATAAAAATAAAGATTGCGATATTTTATTCTAAAAAATACTGTATTTTTATTTAAAAAAAATTATTATTATTATCGTATATGAAATTAATAATTGCGATTAATTCAGTTGCAATTTACCGCGCATTAATTGGAATAAATTTAAAATACATTGTAGACTGATTATAACCGATCAAACATAAATTTAAAAATTTGATATATAAATGCAAGAATATCAACATGTGCAACTCCCTCATATTATTTAAGTTTATTGTTTAAATGTATTGTTTAATGCAGTAAGTTGGCATAACATTTGTTCATTTTTTGCTACTTATGCACAATTAGCATAAGTAATTTGCACAATTTATTATCTTATAAATCATCTGATTATCTAATGAATTTGTTTTTTAATGATAGTATAGCAATATTTAAATCAAATTTTTATAAAATAAAAATTTCTCTCTCTTTTTCTCTCTCTTTTTAATATCAGCGATATTCAAACAAATTTAATATTGAAGATTTAAAAAAAATAATTATAATTAACATGCAGAGATGCATAAGTTATTTAGATATTTAAATATAGATGTTTATACATTATAAAATTTTCTTCGATATTTTTATTGCTTTCTTAGAATTAATAGGAGTTAATTTGAAAGATAATATTTTAAACAAATATCTCAGTTGAAAAATTATTATAAAGCTTATGTATACATTTTGTTATCCTCATTGTATTTTGATATTGAATCTTCAACAAAAGATATGTTAAAATTAAAAAATCTACCTGAATTTAATCTCGCACGACGCAAGAATTATCATTATTATGTATTTCTATTTTCAAAACACGCTTAATTATAATCCAAAAAGATAATACTGTAATTGAGAAAAGATGAAATTTTGATTTTCGAAATTTGTTACTTGGGAGTTTTTGAGAGTAGACGCAATAATTTGCATTAATACACGATGCGAAGTTCTTTATTTAATATTCGATATTATTTGTTTATGTCTTATCGATGTAAGCAAATATAAAGATGACATCAAATTATCGATGTAAGCGAGAATATCTTGATATTAATGTATATACACACACACGAAGATGTACGCATTTATCTACATATGCATCAAAGTGGTTAATAGAACAAGCCGCATTACGATCTTTGGCGAATGCGCTTGTCGTTAAAATAACTTCGATCTACGATGAAGCAACACGCGACACGCAATAGACCTTTCCTGGGCATTATTATAGTGATTATCCTCGAGCTCGAAAGCAACGATTTATTATAATTCTAATTTTTCTTCTCACACATTATTTCTATTCACACATATGTCGTAGCTTTCATAACTTCATTCGCTGAAGGTGTCGAAAATTGCGACATCAGACGCGGCGACATAGAACGCAATTGCTTTTCTAAATTTTAATAGACTCGCGCTACGAAGAATAACAAGAACACTAATATTATCAGGTGCACATATGTGTGGTAATCAAAGAATCGTATCGTACGACAGTGTACAATCGATTTTTCAACCTTTTTCTTTTTTTATTATCTTTATCTTTTATTCATTACATTTTTTATTTTGTTGTGTATACACAGCCGATCTATAATTTATTGTAATAACGCATAATTAATCGTGAGCCATCAAATTTATGGTAAATATAAATATTCTTAGATTTTGATAAATGTAAAATTGAACGAATAAAACCCATACGGAAATCGATGAAAGATGATAATTGTTGCTTAACATTATTTTATTATATCTCGTAGATGAATTGAACCATTACAACTTGCCTTGACATCAATTACGCCATAAGAAATTTTCGAATTACTTCATTATCTTCCCAAGTCTTTCGAGAAACTTTCAAAACTTTCGATGTGTAAAGACGTTTGCTAAGCAATCTTATCCTTGAATCATGCGAGTACATATAAAATCGAGAAATATTTCTTAGACGCTGCATTATAATGCGTTTCCAAGAAATTGTTTATTAAAAATCAATATGTTTGCAATGCGTCATCGCGATAGAATTTTACCATCAGATTATTATTTCATGAATAAAAGAGACAACAAAATAGAACTATGCTAAATTGTTGTTTTTGTTATTATGATCTTGAAAAAGAACAAAAAAGATTATCAAAATAACTTATTTTTTGCACTTATAAATCTGTTTATCATGCGCTCACGCATGATTAACAGTCAAGATTAATTGTAATCTGAAATAGTGTCAACTTTGTATGTATATGTATATATACTTTATATGTATATATTTCACACACATACGCATACAAGCACGTTCACATATACTGAAGTAGCAAAAACATTCTCTTTTTGATGTAATTTGATGTCAAAAATAAAGTCAAAATGACTACTTTTTTATCTTGAACAAGATGAATTGATATTTTGTAATCGATTGATTTATGCGAAAAATATTGAAAGAGATTTTTTTGAAGAATGTATGACTATGATAAATTCAACGGTGCTGTTTCATTTTCTTAATTTATTAAATACTAAAAAACTTTCTATAGCAATAACCAATAATACTATATATTTTAAGTTTTTTGCTTCCTCATGAAGAAAGCTTTGTTTTTATTCAAAATTTTTTTTTTTCAAATTTTGAAATGCCAATGTGTTTAGAATGTTCTAAAACGTTAAAAAGACATATTTTAAAATGTCGAATATATGTATGTGCACAAAAAGGACGTAATTGTTCTAACTACTAGTAAATTTTAAGATAATGAACTAAATTCTTTTATATAAATAAAGTATTATTAAAGGTTGATTGGTATTATACTTGGATCGATAAAGAAATTTATTTTTTATAAAATTATAAATTTTTCAAAAAAATATTCTAACTTCCGCAAATTTTGAGATATCAGTCTAAATTTTTTGATGTGAATAGAATATCATTAAAGAATGGTTGGTATTAAATTCGATGAGAATTGATAAAAGGGTTTATTTTTTATAAAATTTTTTATTTTTCAATAAATGTTTATGCATGCTGTAACTTCCAAAATTTTGATATCGAGCTAAATATTTTTACATGAAGAGACTATTATTAAAGAATGGTTAATATTGATTTTAATGAGAACTGATGAAAGAGAGAAATTTTTTATAAAATTTTAAATTTTTCAATAAATGTCTGTGCACGCTGTAACTTCTGCAAATTTTTGAAATAATAAATTAAATTGTTTTACATGAATAGAATATCATTAAATTATTGAATATCGTAATCGCAACATTTTGAGCTGTGAAACTGAGCGAAAATTTCAAGGTAAAGATTTGAAACAGTTCAATTATAGATATTGGGTCAATGACAAGATTCCTTCTCTCCCTAGTCCGAAACATAAAAGATAATAAATTCTTTTTTGAAAAACAACGGACTTATCCGTCGCATCTTGTTGGAAAGCTGTCATCTTAGAACCTCGGAACGGATATCATTCGACATATTTGTAATTACGATTACTAATATTATAAAGGGAAACAAATAAAATTATGAGAAAGCAATGTGCAACTTTTTAATTTGCACAATTTTTTACTTGTTTATTTTTTTACAACTATTTTTTATTTACATTTTCTTCTGAATTTGAATTAATCTTTTTTTCGAGAAATTGATTTTGGCACGATTTATATAGATAAATAATAAAAAAATAAAAATTTATGAATTAAAAAAAGAACAATATATTTTATTATATAATCAAAATGAATTTGAAAATTTTGAAAACTCCATACAGTAATAATGCCTTTGTTCAAAATTGTTGTAAATATCCGTAATATTATTAATATTATAAAACATTAAAATATTTTATTTATAGCATAAATTTTACTTGTAGTATAAATTTAATTTTTTCAATATTTATTTTATTTAATTTTTTCAAAAAGTTATGCTAAATATTTATTTTAAATGTTTATTTAAATAAGTGCCAAAGAAAAAAACGCAACGCGGGAAAACGCGATAATCTTGCAAGACATTCATTAAAGTCTTTTCTGTCAATCCAATGATCAGGAAATCAAAATTCAAAAATTGCAGGAGCTGCATAATATGGAAGATCCCGTTAATGAAACACAAGCAAATTTTTTTCATATAGTAAGTCATGTCTATAAATAATTTTTAATAATTTCTCTGTAATTATTCTATCGACGTAATTCTCTAGCCATAAGTATAATTCCCTATTAAAATTACATTCGGTGAAATCGCTTAATTGATCTTAGTGCGACTTTAATGATTTAATGGCAATAAGAGTTCTAGCAGATTGCTTGCAAAATCCTTAAAAGATGTGCGCTTCGCTTTCATTGATTTCTGTATGTACTTGTAAAAAAAAAAATTTCACTTTTTTGATATATTTTAAATTTAGGAAATATGAGGAAGATGTGATTTCCTTCGTCATTTTTTAAAAAATATCAATTCGATAGAGAGAGGTATTTTTTTCAGACACACATGTTTATAAATTTTTTTTTCTTATTTTGACCTCTGTAACACCTAATAGTAAAGTTCTTATTAACATTTTAGATTGGAACAATTATAAGAAATTACGAATTATTAAGCTTTTAAAACCTTAATGTATTTAATAAAAAAAGTTAAAAAATGGTTATTTTTTTACACTAAAGTACATAATATATTGTGTACAATTAAAATTACGTTTTCTATAATATCATATAAAAAATATGCTCTGATAAAAAGATAAAAAAATTAAAAAAATTTAGAATATAATTTGTAGAATTTTAGAAGCGTTTTAGAAATGGAAAAAAGGCTCGGAGACTCACGAAAATTGTATTTGCAGCAAGAGCCATTTAGGGTTCTCAGAGAACGGTATCCAGAACGGCTAAAGAAATTGATAGTGATAGCAGGTGAATTGACCGTGGAGGAACTCTCTCTATCTGTCGCGGATAAGGAACGTCTCACCAGTCGAGTTTCCGTTGTCTTTCACATGGCTGCTAATGTGAAATTTGACCTATCGTTGAAAAATGCAGTCAAGACCAACACTATGGGTACTGTAAACATCGTGACGCTAGCAAAACAGGTAAATACTCATTATAAATTACTTAGTAGAATATGATCAATTTGATGTCATAATGTCAGAATGAACGTATATGATTTTTTCAATATCACCAACTGTTTATATCAGAATGCAATCTAAGTAGATTATAGACTACGCGTTTGAATCAGAAGATGATCAAAAGAAATGAATTTTGATGGCACAGATAGACTTTCCTATCTATTCCTATGTATCTATTCCTGCTTCCATCTTTGAAATCATTACGTTTCCTTTCTAAGGTCGGCGCCAGTTAAGACAGAGTATGCAGTCTGTATTTATTGTTAGTATCTATATGTGCATCTATATGTGTGCAAACCGGTAATTACATCATATTGAATTTTTATAGTTACTTAGTGCAAAAGAATTGTGTTTATAACATTGATTAAGCAAGTAAGATTAAGATTTTAATTGATGCTTGAAATAAGAGATTTTACTCGATGGCGTACTTAAATGAAAATTATAGCGAAATATAGTGTTCCGTATAATCATTGCAATTTTGTTTCTTAAAATGTTATTTTTATTTAATTTTTATTTTTATTTGACGGAAAAACATGTCTTTATTACTTGTGAATTAAAAAAGATTTTTATTTTTTCAAGTGTATTTTAAGACAATCTAATTTTTTTTGTGAAAAAGATACTACATATTCCTATGACTTATAAACATTATATATAGTTGATTTTGAAAAAATATGTATTTTTTATTATATCATGTAAAAGCAATATTCCAAAGTTTAAAAATTTCTTACATTTTTATTCATTTCTTTCAATAACTATAAAAAAATTTTGGATATTGATTTCTCCATAAGAATATCATTCAGACGACAAAAAATCGATATTTTATATTTACTTATGTTTAATTTAAATGTCGCCAGTAGATAAATTAATAGACAAGTGTTTATACGATCAGACTGGCAATTTATTGTT
>JBCEZY010000009.1:6043804-6061588 GCA_039654445.1 Cataglyphis savignyi | reverse complement strand
TACTTTTATTTTTATATAAAGTTCCCAACTTTTTATTATCAACTTTTTAATATCAATATGCCGAAATTATTTTGTTATTTATAATATGCTGATAACGTGTGTGTATTTATATATATATTTGTGAATTTATATATAAAGATAAAAACATACGTATATGTATTTATTATCAGATAATAATTATAAGATCAATTCGGTATTAAATTGGTTAATTAATTATTATATTTATATTTTATATATTGAAATTAAACAATAACAAGTTGATAATAAAAAATTGGAAGCTTTATATAAAAATAAAAGTATATATATATTTTCATTTTTATAGCTTTTTAGTATTAATAACAAGATTGATATTAAAGTTTGATATTTAAGCACATACAGTTTCACATGGCGAAAAACATCGATTTTTTTTCAATTAAGTAAAGCTTTCCTTAAAGGATTAAAAAAAAAGTATTAGAACGAAGAAAGTATTAAATCGACATATTACTTTCTGATGTTTATAGTTCTACAATTTCAAATAGAAATTTCTACTTATAGATATTTATTAAATATCAGATTATATCAGACTATTTTATATTTATTGTTTCAAGCAAATGATCTTTTTGTAATATAAAAATTAAGATCTTTTGTAATATAAAAATTAAGATCTGAAAAACTGATATCTAAATTATAGTTATTGAAAAAAACTGCAGAAAATTATTTTAAACAATTTTCCTATAATTATACTTTAAGAGAAATAAGAATAGTAAAAGTAGTTAAACGTTAATAAAGAAAAATAAAATTAACTAGATAAAGATTGATATATGCAAAATTGAGTAATAATAAAATTACATCTTATTATTGTTTCTTGAGATAGACATTTTTAAGAAAATGTTGTTTTTGTCTATTAAAATTGAAAACACGGAATATTTTTATGTAAGGTGCATCTTTAAACTGCAAAAACATACTTAATCAATCAATAATATTTATTTATATTCCTTAAATACTTCAAAATAAATTGGTACATTATATTGATGTACATAAACTACAGAGTATAATTACATAACAGAAGCTGTATATATATGTTACATACTATAGAGAACTGTTATGTACATGTACATAAACTATAAAGTATTACAAAGCATCTTTAATTAATTTTTCTATAATTGTACTTTGAGAGAAATAATAAAATTTAAAAAAAAAATAAAAATTGACTAAATAAAGATTTAGAAACTGAAACAAGTATACACAGTCATGTAATATTATATGTATATCTTTCAGATGTCTCTACTCGAATCGTTTATATACATTTCGACGTCTTTTTGTCAATGTGGCGAATCAATATTAGAAGAACATGCTTATCAATCTAACGTATCAGCAGAAGTTGTTATTCACATGATTGATACGATGACGGATCAAGCACTAGAAGCAATCAAACCACAACTTTTGGGTGATCAACCTAATACGTATGCTTACAGTAAGGCACTTAGCGAAGATTTTGTGTCGAGATGTGGACTGCCCGTAGGAGTTATTCGTCCGTCGATAGGTAATTAATTCATGCTAAACATATATTTCTGATTCTTATGTTTATTATAAGAATAAGCATGAAATAAAATATTTTTTATTTCCAAGAAAATTAACTTAAATAAAATTAATTAACAAAGTACTATTATTAAATAAATCAGCAAAAATAGGTTTAATCTCTCTAAAAAAGGCATGTTATTGATGCCTCTTTTCCGCGATGCTAATTAATTCTTTAGCTGTGCTTCATAAGTAGCTGTCATCGTGAAGATCGCATGTTTTGACAGTTTACAATTCAATACAGCTTGACAATTCAATATCTTATAAGTTAATAGTCCAGTCATTATAGGTTTTCTATGCAAAAGAAATCGATATAAACATTTTTTTAATTGCTTTATTTTGTTATTTTAAATAACGTATTCAAAATAGAAAACGATATCGACAGGACTAAAAAGTTAATCAAGGATCAAAAATCAGCTTTTTGCGAAAATTTCGTTTTCTCGGAGATCAATTAAGGTTATTACAAAAAAGAAAGTTTATGAAATTCTGTACAAAAATGATTAAATTCATTTTTCATATATGATGAACCGTCCAAGTTAAGTGTAAAAAAATTACGTTTCATCATCTTCTTCATGTCATGTATTTCTATTTTATTGATAGCTTCTTCGAGTTCTACATCTTCGTTATCTATTATTTTCATTTATGTTTATTAATAATAAAAGATCAATGGGATTAATCTCATCATACTTAGTGGAATAATTATTGAACGTAGCAGCAGAAGCTTCAGGCATGGCATTAAGACATGATTATCCATAACAGTTGCCGCATATGGAGCAAGATAATCCGATTTTCCTGCATCCGCAGTTTGCACCGCATTCTTTTGTATAATTGCAAAAAATAGTATTAAAAATACTGTCTGCAGATAGTGACAACGGGGTCCAAAAAATTGTTATTTAAGATCCAGCCCCACTATGGATCTATATCTTTTCCCAGTCATGTTTGGACTTGATAATATACACGGTACAGGTGTTGTTGAGCTGCTGCAGTTGTAGGTGGAAGCAATTATAATTTTACAGCAATATTAAATGTAGTCGACGCAAAATTTAAGTACCGATAGTTATCAAGAGATGTTTCCGACTTAGGAGCTCCATACATCGCCAAAATTATCCGTACTCCATTCTCAAATATAAGTTGTTGAGAGCAATTTTATTGTTGAAAAACTTCTGCAACTTGATATAAATCAGGACGATTTTCAAAAATTTTCATTGTATTAAGTTTTCCTTTATAAAATAGAGCAGAAGTGGTATTACATCCAGTTATTGCATATAGCAATAAAATATATTGCTTACAATAAGGATATTTGTAAAAGCTTGAAGAATTATAAAATTGCGTCTTGACCTTTCCCTTGGTTTCATGAAAAATAATTGTTGCTGTGAATGATTACGCATTAGAGAAGAACCAAAAGATCAATGTCCTCGCCTACTACGACAATGATGTTAGCAATTGATTCTTCCATTGCTATTTCAATAATTAACATATCTGCATCATCATTGTTTTATTGCGATGTTGATATTTTTGAATGTATCCATAAGTATTGAAATCAATTTTTTTTATTAGAACGGTTTGATAAGAACTTTTCTTGAGAAATTGGCACTTCTATATGTTCGTCGAAAAAAATTTCGAGAGATCCAGAAATTGCGGCGATTCTTCATAACTGTTCCATTACCTTGACGTTCTTATTATTATCATTATATCCATCAAACACAACAATCACGTTAGCACCGAAATGTTGTTGTATATAAGTAACATATTTGTTAATAATACAGAGAAATCATATGTATCATGTTGCTGCCATATAACTCGGTGAAGAAGAAATCCGCCATCAATGACATATGTAAAGTTGTCAAGAACTATCTCAACATCCACAGGTTGAAGGCATTGATACAATACAGATATTTTTGTTTTACGCTTACTGGAATTGTCAAAGAGTGAGGTAGGATATGGACTCAATTCATAATGCAAATAGTCACTAAAATGATGATCGAATTTTTTATTTACACTGATTCTCTGGAAGAGTAATAATGGATCTATAGCAACTTTACAATCATGGACTTTCATAGAATTATTCACAGATAAAAGTGGAAAAATCTTGTTAAATCGTTTCAATTTAATATTATCGAATTTTTTTATAATTTTGGTCTTACTGCAGATACATTATAGCAAGATTTATGATCGAGTATTTGAGCTTCAAATTGTCCTTCTTGCCTTTTTTATTTTTTAAAATTATCTCATTAATCATTAATTGAACGCTTTCGGGAATTGTTTCATTAACATTAGAGAACATTTCACTCGGAGAAAGATAAGATTCTGTGTTGACATTAGTACTGCTAATATCTTTTCGTATAATTGCTGCAGCAATTTCAACTATACGTAAACGTTCTTCTGTTGACTTCAATTTTTTATTTTCGTACCAAGCATTGATCAATATAGCCGTTTGAATATCACGAAAACATATCATTTTATTCGGCTTCTAATAAGTAATAATAATAGCATTTTTACTATATTTTTTTATTAATTTTGTTTGGATTGTCATATTCGCAGGGATATCTTCTTCAAACAAATCTCGCAGCTCTGCTAACGTGAATTGGCAATCATCGTGATTTTCAATGTAATAAAAAATTCTATTTTCTCAGCGATTTGTATATCGGTTGGGTTGGCCTTTCTTATTGCTTGTTGGAAGTCTTGAAAATTGCACATAACATTTTTTATGATATTTAATTTTTACAGCTATTAAATCAAACTCGAAGTTGACGCGATATTTCACTATTCTGCCGAATCGGTCACCACGTGCATCCGCTGTTTTAATAATAGTATTTTTAAATTGAATTGTATTCACATAACTTATAATTGATCTACATTTTTGTTCTTTTTTTTCTCAAGCTCTTCGTCGGTCGATTCGGCACAAAACAAACACAATTTTTCAAAATCAAAGGAGCTCGACATTAATTGTTTTTTTCGCAGAACATTGAGATGTACAGGTTCTCGTCAATGCATCGCTTTTTATATGCTTCAATGCAGTTTTTATTAACATAGTCTGTTCGACACCTCACATGTACAGTCACAGAATTAACGTTTGTTAAATGTTCAGTATTGATCACTTCTTTTAACACTTGAGTCAAAATTTTCATATCGCACTATACAGTTACAATTGGAGCACTGAAGAGCGGTTCATCATATATAGTATAAAACAATTTTCCGCCATTAGATTAATCAATTTAATAATTATTTTCTGTATGTTTTACAAAATATCGACATACTCGATCCACGAATATTTTAAAACTAACTAAAAACCAACGTACAATACAGCTACTAACTCTCGTAGGTATAAAATAACGATACCCATAAACTACAATACAATAGACGATTTTTGGCGATCGTTTGGTACATGTACTAATGTGTACCAGAATGTTTTCGCGTGGTTAGTATTTGTGGTAGAGACGTGGCTATTTTGATATTTATCGGTTGATACCGCGCTATATCGAGCAGTGAAGCAGGATATATATTGTTAATTTCTGGTACATGTACCAAAATAAGTTCCACCTTTACCAATGACAACCTTGGTACATGTACTATACAATCGCCAAAAATCGCCTAATAGAATGCGAGCTAGCGGCCATTCATGACCATAATAAGTATAGACTGCTTATGAGGTAGCCTAGCCATAAGTGAAAATCCTTTCCAAAGAAAAAGATGGCATTAATAGTTTGGGTGTCTGTCTTTGTCTAATCGCACATTTTATGTCAGCGGCGTGATGTCACTGTTTTTCCCCACTATTCGATCATGTAAAAGATAAACACTCATATTATCCACAGTCTGTCCTTTTCGTTGCGGAGGACATATCCCACTGCATCATAAGCAATCTATACTTACTATGTCTATGTTCATGACGCATACCCCGCATAGCCAACATTTACATTTGAATATTATATATATATATATATATATATATATATATATATATATATACAAACATACATACATATACTAAACGTAGAACACTCACATATTCTATGTATGGGCTATGTATTCCATGCATAAGCATACGGAATGGAGCATACGCCATGCGCGGAAACTTCACCGCTTGTTTTCTTTAAAACTGTTTATCGTACATAAAAAATGAATAATTATTTTTTGTTCAGAATTTCATGATCTTTCTTTTTTGTAATAATCTTAATTAATCTTCGAGCTATAGAGCTATAGAAAACGAGATTTTTGCAAAAAACTGATTTTTGACCTTTGACCTTAAATAACTTTTTTAGTTCTGCCGATATCGTTCTCTATTTTTAATATGTTATTTAAAACAACAAAATAAAGCAATTAAAAAAAGTTTGTATTGATTTTTTTGCATAAAAGCCATATTTTTATCTAAAATGACTGGATTATAAGAAATCATTTATATATATAAATATTATAAATTCAGGAATCTTTCGAATAAATTTTAAAAAATTGCTGTTATAATTTTTAATGAATTTGGAAAAATATTTTATTTTCAGTAATATATCACAGATATAAAAAAGGCGTTCGTAAAAAATAATTTTAATGTTACAAATATTTAATCTAATTAATCATACTTTATATATTATATCCTAATCATATTCTATATATGAAAAAAAAACTAGCAGAAATTTCCCAAACATTATCAACTATATTGCGTATTGCATATTTATTATACGATAAGTGCATAAAATTCATTTCACATAATAATTTTGCAAGAGTAATTACATTGTATTGCAATAAATTTAATGTACTTTGAATGATTTCATTCAATTTCAAAATACTTTGGTTATTTTTGTGGAAATATTAATATTTTTTGTGGAATTATATAATAACTTTTTTATTATTCATATTTATCGTTTTATATAATTCTCAAAAAAAGGAGTTCATTAACTATGTTCTAAAAAATAATCAATATGCTTCAAAATTAGATCTAATAATTCAAAAAATATTTAAGAATTGTCTAATTTAAGCGGCCAACTTAAACATTTTATACTAATTTTATAAGAGAAAACTATAGTTTTTATTTCAGTTCATAATTAGTTTGACATGCAATACTTAAAAAACTTAAAAAATATATCACATTTGTTGCACTATACTTTTTTTTATTAAACATTCTGATCATAAACATTCAATAATATAAAGCGAGGCGCACGCACTTTTGCATAAGCGTATAACCATAAACATAAAGAAATTGATTGGACCGCGAACATATGCATAAGGAAATAGACCAATTAATTTCCTTATGCTTAACATAAGCATAATTTTACAAAAAATTTCACTTTTATTCACGCTTTCTGCTCGTGCATATTATGTATAAAATCAACGTTTGTATCGGAATAAGTTAAATAGCAGTGAAATGCTATTAGCAGCTATGTGCTCCTCCCCTGGGAAATATCTAAGATAACATTAATGACTCTAAAAAAACAATTATGAAATTTTACCATTTGAGCTCTAGCAGTGATATCCATTCAAAAAACATTCCATCAATACCACATACTTTTAACTTATGTAACAATAATGATCAACAATATCAAAGGTTTTTAAATAATTTGTATAAACAGTTTGTGAATATTTTAAGCAGAAAACAAAAAGAAAAGAAAGCAGTCTAGCAGTGTGAAAGAATATGTTTGTAAGCGTTCTATAGGCGGAGATGAAAATGGTCGAGGTTTCATCCAATCTGTGGTTGTTCTCTCGCTGGACGGAATATAAATATCATCATCATCATTCTGGCATCACAGTCTCTGGGCCATAGCCTTCTCCTTCTAGAACATTCCTCTAGTCATCCCTATCCAGCGCCCTATCTCCACTCCTATTGCATGCAAGCTTTCAACATTGTTTAAAAATCTCGATCTCGGTCTCCTTCGTCTCGACGTTGTCTGATTATTTTCTTTAATAAAGTTTTTCTAGCTGGGTCTTAGTCAGACATCCTCATCATATGTCCTATCCATTTAGAGATGCCTTACCTTACCTTACCACTGCTTCATCACATCTGGGTCCTGGAAAAGACTGTACAACTCACAATCATATATTTGTCTCTATATCCCATTCTCATTTATGGTCCCAAAGATTTTTCTTAAAATTTTGCGCTCAAAACATCCCAAAGTTGCTTCCTCTCATTTTGTGAATGTCCACGTTTCTGATGCATATAACTATCACAGCACTAGTCGTATAAAGATTATATAATTTAAGGCCGTATAAGATATTATATAATTTGCATTTCGATGCCTTAGAGATATTGTGTGACTTTAGTTGTGACATTAATACAAAGTAACACCGATTTGCAGAGAGAACTCTTTACTTTATTTCCGTTGTTAGTGTTGTCAGGGATCCCAAATATGTAAACTCGTCAACACATTCTATTTTGTCATTATCATTTATATATTTTGGCATCTATTATATCTGACCTGTCTCCAAGTGGCATATATTTAGTTTTATCAATATTTATTACCATTTTTATTGCTGCATTTTGAGACTATAAATGCATCCTTAGCTCTTTTTTCTGCTTTGCCGATTAAGTCTACGTCAACATAGGCAAGAATTTGGGTGAACTTGGTATAAATTGTTCTTATTGTAGGAAGATGAGTCTGCCTTTTTACTTTTTCGAGGGCAATATATAAAACTATAAGAGCATAAGAGTGCGTTCCCTTGACGAGATCCATTATTATTGGAAAGTGAAACGATGTGTTTCGTTTTATGTGATTACGGTGTTCTTTAATTCTAGTTTTTAACTGCTCGTTTGGTCAATGTACGACGCATCACAATCATTACATTCTATTTTATAGACGATATTGCTACAAAATGATTTAGGAATCTGATCTTTATGTACTTTAATAAAACGATGTAGTTTATTTAAACTAAAGTAAGACAGTCTGATGTCTAAATCTTTAGTTATATTCTTGAATCGTTCAGAGATGGATGGTACATAAGGGATCATAAAAAATTTCTTTCTAATTGTATCCTCAATCTCATCAAACCAGTTATGTTTGCTTTTATTATTATATATATACTATATAATAAATAAATTTTTATTAATTTTGTTAACCATTTGAAACCTTCAAATATTTATATTATTTTCTATATTCACGTTCTCTATTTAGGCTTTCTATCTCTCTCAATTGTTCTCTTATCCATGATTTTTTCTTTCTTTTATATATGTGTTTTTCGTCTTCCTCTCTCTTTCTCTCTTTTGCTTATTTTTCTTCTTCTTTAAATTTAAATAAAGAGTTCATCTTTTCTGCTTCTATCTCTTTTTTTTTTTTAAATTTAATAACACAAATAATATTAGTAATATTTAATAATATCTATTTGTGATATTTAAAAGTATATTTACTAATATTGGACAATGTTATTAACAATGTTATTAACTAATATTATATTTCTTCTCTTCTTCTTTCTTCTATTTTTCTCCTTCTTCCTCTCTTTTGTTTTTTGTGTTTATTTTTTTTCTTTAATTTTAAATTAAGCACCTATCTTTTCTTTCTCGTTTTTTCTTTCCCTCTTTCTTAAAATTAAATGACATGGTATTAATATTTAATATAACATTTAATAATATTTGACAATATATTTAATAATATCGAACAAAATATTATTATCTAATATTATATTTATTTTCTTCTTTTTTTCTTCTCTTCTTTTCTCTTTCTCCTTCTTATTTTTTTCTCTCTTTCTCTTTTTCTTTTAATATTAAATGATATATGTGTAGTATTAATATTATATATAGTATTAATAAAATATTTAATAATATTTATTAATAATATTCGCATAATTACGACCACTTATTTGAAAGGTCGTTTCTGAAGGCATTTTTGACGAGAAACACGGAAAAAAATAATTTAAAAAATTTTGATTAATAGTTTTCAAGATACGCTATTTTAAAGTTTCACAGTTTTAATGTTATAAAATAAGGAAAAATAAAGGTTGTTTACGTTGCATTTGTGTAAAACAAATGTGAAAAAAGTGTCTGTTTACATTTCCAACGAAATTCCTTGGATTTTTTCACTTTTTACACAAATCGAGGTTCAACTCAAATCTTTATATTGATAAGTGTTGTTTATATAATTTTTTGGTAAATATAAAATAGAAAGCTGAAATCTTCATTTTTCATTAAAAAGTATATGACTTTATATAAACCAATTTCTGATTTAATTCTATTTCTGATTTAAAACTAAAATTTAGTTTGAATTAAGTTATATCTTCCAGTGAAGCCCCCTCGTAGGGGGATCCACTGTGTTCACGCATATATTTTACAAAAAACAAAGCGAGATTCATTTCGATCCATCCAGGTAATTACTGTGTGGATAGGAAAGTGTATACGTGGATGCAGTGAGTTCCCCCCGCGAGGAGGGCTTCACTTCCAAAAGATATAACCTAATCCAAACTTATTTTTTATTTAAAACTTAAAATTTGGTTTTTTGTGTTTATGATCAAAAAACGTAAACAAGATATTGATAGTTCATACGTTTCTAAGCTACACATGGAAGATATTTGTGACAATGATATTCACAACAAGTGAATCCCGATTGTATACATTACAGATCGGACACGATAATATTTTTTAATCGGACACAGACCCGATCGGATACAAACTCGATCGGACACATGCCCAGTTTTCGATGTCAAAAATAAATTACGCGTGAACCCAACTTCGGGAAATAAAAAAAAAAGTTTATATAACAACATATCATATCAATACATAGATTTGAGTTGAACCTTGCGTGAAAAGTTGTAAACTCATGTAGAACCTCACTTCGCATTGAAAAATATATGCGTAGAAGCTTTACTTTATTATCAGAAAATTAGACACATAGGTTTGCGTTGAACCTCGCTTTGCGTGCAAAATTGTAAACCCATGTGAAATCTCATTTTGCGTGGTTAGTGGTAAAGTTATAAACTTATGTTAAAACCTTATTTTGCATTAAAGTGTTTGCGTGGGTAATGTGTTCCGCCCCTGCCTACAGGAGGGCTTTACTATCAAAAAACTAGCCACATAAGTTTGAGTTTAACTATTGCCTGTGTCCGATCGGGTCTGTGTCCTATCGGGAAATATTGTCGTGTCTGATCTGTAATGTGTGCAAATGGGACGATCCCTTCACAACGTGTCAAGGTCAAAGTGATTAAGTTTGGTTTTTGTAAAGTTTTATCATCATGTCCAATACTTTAAAGTGATATATGTCGAAAACTATTGGTCGGAAATTTTTTTTATTAGTTTTCTCAATGATTCTTTTCTCAATGAACTTTCTCAAAAATGCTTTGAGAAACGACCTTTCAAATAGGGCGCCGTAGTTATCGTAATCGTCCCATAATATTTAATAACATTTTTAATAATATTAAACAATATTATGGTAAATATGCATAAAAGGTTACACCTAACTAATGACTTTGACCTTGACGTATGTTGTTAACATAACCCTGAACTTTTCCTTATAATTTAATCGGGGGTCTCTTATAGTTTCCGAGATATGCGATTTTAAAGTTTCACAGTATTTTCTGTTATAAAATAAAGAAAAAGTTTGTTTACGTTGTATTTTTAAAGCAGACGTGAAAAAAGTGTTTGTTACATTTCCGGGGGCGAAATTCCTTGGATTTTTCCACTTTCCACGCGAAGCGAGGTTCAACGCAAACCTATGTGTTTAATTTTTTGATAGTGGAGCTTCCCCGCAGGGAGGGGGGCGGAACATACTATCTCCGCATATACTTTTTAATGCGTAAATATAAAGTGAAAAGTTATAAACTCATGTGGAATCTTATTTCGCATTAAAAAGTATATGTGTGGAGACAGTACGTTCTGCCCTTCCTACGGGATAGCTCCACTATCAGAAAATTAGACATATAGGTTTGCATTAAATCTCGTTTGGCGGAGGAAAATGGAAAAATCCAAGAAGTTTTGTCTCTGGAAATGTAAGCAAACACTTTTTTCACGTCTGATCTATGCATATACAACGTAAGCAAACTTTATTTTTTCTTTTTATAACAGAAAATACATTAAAACTGAAACTTTAAATATTTTAAGACCATAAGAGATTCAGTTATAAGAAAAAGTTACTCGGGATCATGTTCTTGACAACATATGTCAAGGTCAAAGTCACCGGTGAGGTGTAATTTTTTATGAATATTTATCAATATTATTTATAATATTATAATATTATATTCCTTCTCTTCTTCCTTCTACCTTTGTTGAGATGAGAGAAGACACTTCCGATGACTTTAATCTTGACATATGTTATCAATATCATGATCCTGAACAAGGATATAATTATTATAATTTATTATATTAATTATATTATAATTATATGATTTCACATGAATTTGCAACTTTTGCGCGAAATGAGGTTTACTTCATACGATTTTATAAAGTCGTGTGCTTCAGACGCGAAACGAGATTTATAATTATATGATTTCACATGGGTTTTTTCGTTCATACATGTGCTATTTCCACATATATATTAGTTGTTTATCTTTCAAACTCAAAGAAATTGTTATATTTAAAAAAATTTTGTGTCAATCAAAATTGCAATACTTTGTCAACCTACTGACTTTCCGCTTCGCGCGCGGTATCTATGTTGATTTTTATATATTATTAACATTACTGCATATAATTTTTATACAATTTTAAAATTGAAAATTTATATATTGTGATCTATTAACTACAACATTATTATAAGCAAATGTTCTCTTATCAATATTATGATTCATATCCGACACTATTTTTGCTCCAATCTAAGATCAGAGATGCAATTTTGCGTTTTGAAAAGTTCTGCGCATTACATGTATGTACATGGTTCACGCTTGTGTCGCACGTATTCCCTCCACATGCGCTGGCAGACGGTACAAAATTGACATCTCAGTTTAATATTACCAAAATTGCGGTACTTTGTCATCAAAGTGACTTTAGCGGTAATCTAATCATATAAATCGCACTCATAAGCTGTATTGTAATTGTACCATTTTAGCACAATAATGAATTTAAAATTTTATTTTAAAAAATAATAGAAAATTATTTTAAAAAATAATAGAAATATCAGTCAATTTGTTTATAATGTATGTCAAAATCATTTTTATTTTTTAAATAAAATTAATTATATTTTTATATTTTTATTCTCATGTCTTCTAATCAGTGCTGTTGAAACGAATTTATCGGCATAAAAGTCGATATTATTGTAAGTTATGTAAGTTTATAAGAAAGAAGACAAAATATATTATATCTCCAATTTTTATATTTCAATTTTCTTGAAATAACAAATAATAAATCTTTATACAAAAAATATTTTAACATATTTTTTTAAAAAAGATCGTTCATATTTTGTTATGTCATCAATAACTAATATGAACGATTGATGACTAATATATGATGACTGATATATGACGTCCTAACAACGATAATTGTACATATCTGTTTTTCAGTGACGGCGTCTTGGAAGGAACCAGTATCCGGTTGGGTGGACAATATGAACGGCCCAACTGGATTAATAATAGGTGCGGGTAAAGGGGTCATACGATCAATGCTCTGTAATGCAAATTATTTAACCGATATTATACCTTGCGATATGGCCATAAACGCGATGATTGCACTAGCTTGGCAAGTTGGAACGGAAAAATCTATTAAGCCGATATTCTTAAATGCTACAGCTAATCAGGAAAATCCAATTTCTTGGGGCGACGCTTTAGATATAGGAAAAAAACACGTTCTTGCAAACCCATTCTCGCGTAAGAAATGCAAAACAAAATATCCGACGATATTGGAAGAATTTTGCAAGATAAATTTAATGTATATAACATTACGCTTCTTTCAGGACCACTCTGGTATCCCGGTGGAAGATTAACTTCCTCGAAAATTCTACACTGGTTTGCCGTTCTATGGCTGCACACTATACCCGCATATCTATTAGACATTTTATTTATCATTACCGGAAACAAGCCTTTCATGGTACGAATACAAAATAAAGTAAACATTGGATTAGAATTGCTTCAGTATTACACCATGAAACAATGGATTTTTTGGTAAGAAAAGCTCATGATATCTATTAAAATTTAGTCAGGACTTTTTACATTCTGCATTTAATTTAATTTAATTACAGCAACGACAATTTGCGCGATTTGCATTATCGATTGTGTTCCTCGGACAAAGAAACATTTTTCATGGATACGAAGCTCATCTCTTGGAATGAATATTTGTTGGCATACATATTAGGCACAAGACAATATTATTTAAAGGACGATCCTTCGACGCTACCGCGTGCAAGACGGGTCTTCATGTATCTATATTTTGCCGACTATTTGCTCAAAGTAACGCTTGCAGTTTTCGTTTCTTGGATAATATACACCTGGATAATTTCTGCTAAGCCTATTATAGCGACGCTAGTCGAGACAAATGACTGAATATATAAAATATTAAACTTATTTAAATTGACTAACTGTATAGTTGTTACAACTGTTTACGTATTAAATAAAAATTAGAATGAAAAAACGATTGTAGTGATTTCTAAAATAAAGTAAAAATTTTACTGTATACAAAAAAAAAGTTTATTGATTTAAATCACAGTTGATTTTCATTATAGTGACAATCGTGAATAACTTTACGTCCTTTGTATCTCAAAACAAAAATTTATGTACACTATTTTTCTTATTTTAGGCTCATTATACGCTTCTGTGAAACTTAAAAATTACAACACGATTTTATATATATATTTTTTATCTTGTATTTTAAAATGTATGCACTTATAATTGACTTACAATTGTAAACAATTGTAATGTAGTTATATAGAAAGAAAGTCAAATGATAATTGGATATTTTGAATATTTTGGATATTTTAAGATTTTTGCCGAATAGATATAGAATGTTATATGTTATATATAAAAGTGAAAATTATTACAAGTCGTAGAGAGGAAATATTTTATTTTCAATTCTTGATACTATTGTAAAATGTTATTTTTGATTTCCTTTGTCATAATTTGGTTACAAGAATGTCACTTTTGAAAATGTCACTTTCTTCCTATATAACTACGTTCGATCTTATCTTGTGCTGTATTACATAAGAGATAATGCTATTTTATAATATTTCATCAATGAAGAAACGTGCCAATATTTGAAAATCTTATTATACTTTTTATGCATTATTATATATAAGAGTATGATAAACATTATAATAACTACAAATATTAAAAACTCATAAACTTTGATTTTTTATACAATCTGCTTTTCCTTAGAAATATAATTATAAATATAATTATTGCAAAAATTGAAAAACCGTATCAAAATATTTCGAAGCGCATACTTCCAATGAATGACATTAAAATGTATAACAATTTCTTTTTCGATTTGCTTCTAAATAAACACAATAAACTTTCAAATTTTGGAAAAAAATAGGTAAATATATGTAATATAAGCTCTATCATTTTGTGTTTTTCTAAGTTATATTTTTATTTTAAATGTGCTCCGTAAGCTGATCTATATACATATTTTGATTTCTTGGAAACTTTGTCATTATTTTAAATAGATATATATTTTTATATATTTTTATAGATATATATTAATTATAGTCCTTTTTCACAATTCCCTTATTGTATTGTACATTATACCTTTATATTTTACAAATAACTGCATCGCATATTTTTTCATCAATTTAATTGTTAAAAGAATTAGCGAATAATTTTATTCGTTTTATGTAAAGAGAATACATGATATTGATTCGCCTTCGAGAAATAGAGGAAATCGCAATCCAGTCGAGTACTTCACGGTAAGTAGTTATTATAGAAATCGATTACTATGCAAATAATTTTATTTATCAAGCACGAATCTGATAGATTTTGCAATCAAGAGACAATGACAATCAAGAGACACGATAGTATCTCGTGCCAAGTACCGAATTATAAGCACGACGACGTACCTTTACGACGTGTATCTTTATGCGAATCGGCCCTTAAGGAGTAATAAGAGTAATTGCCATTTTAGTTTTTTAATATAATCGCTGATGGGATCAAGTTCTTACTAAGCTTAATCAAAAGTCTAAATTTGAATTATATAAAGAAAATGTCTTTATTTTTTTCTACATACACTGTAAACGGATATATCATGTAAAGTTTTAATATGAAATTTTTCTCTTAATGTCCACGTCAAGTTCCCAAAGAGCATGCGCGAAAGGTGTATAGTTGAAGAATTCGACATAAAAGTGCACTAGCGGCGTTTCATTATGTTACTGCTTACTGCTTGTAATAAAAGCTCTTGTACATAAGATGCGTAAAGCCGATTGCACACACTTTCCGTAACCGTAATCGTAACCGTAACATAAGGATTCGACCAATCGCATTGCTTAATTGTTGCACTATTATGGACAGCCGAATTAAGTAATGCAATTGGTCAAATTCTTACGTTACAGTTATGATAACAGTTATGGAAAATATGTGTGACTAGCTTAATAACGCCTTGACGCATTAGCAAACATATATGCAGAGTGTTCGGACTTTTGACACACTCAAAGTGTGAAAGAGTGAATCCCAATTTCAGACATTACAGATCGGATATGACAATATTTCCCGATCGGACACAGTCTCAATCGGACACAGGCTCGATTGGACACAAGTCCAGTTGTTTTCCATGTGAGAAATAAATTGTGAACGCAACTTTGGGAAATAAAAAAAGTTCATATAAGGCAGTACTTATCAATACATAGATTTAAGTTGAACATCACGTGAAAAATTATAAACCCATGTGGAACCTCATTTCGCATTGAAAAGTATAGGCAGTATGTTCCGCTCCCCCCTATGGGGGGGTAACATACGGGGCTACACTACCATTAAAATTAGACACATAGATTTGCCTTGAATGTCGCTTTGCATGGAAAATTGTAAACCCATGTAAAATCTCACTTCGCGTGGAAAATTGTAAAACCTATGTTAAAATCTCATTTCGCATTAAAGTGTTGTGTGGAGGCAGTGTGTTCTGCCCATATCTATAGAGCGGCTCCATTCCACTATCAGAAAACTAGATACATAGGTTTGAGATCAATCATCGATCTGTGTCTGATAGGATCTGTGTCCGATAGGGTCTGTGTCCAATCGGGTCTGTGTCCAATCGGGTCTGTGTTCAATCGGGTCTGTGTCCGATCGAGAAATATTGTCGTGTCTGATCTGTAATGTGCGCAAACGGGACAATCCCGTGAAGATAGATTGGGCCAAACTGAGTCAAAAAGTTCTGTACCATTTTGCAAAATTTGCAATAGTTATTATGTTATTAATTAAAATATGTAAGCTAGTAATAAGCACATTGGAAAGCGGTAGGCCAGTATCGGCATGTACGACGAATCAAGAGACACGGTAGTGTCTCACGGTAGCGCCAAGCCATGTGTGCAGCGAGTCACTCCGGGTATCTATACGCGAATCGGACATTTGAGAGTATTTCAGATTATCAGATTTTAATAATGACTAAACCAATTGAATTTTTATTAGGCTTGATCGATAGCTTGGGTCTCAATTATGTAATGAATATGTCGTTATTATTTTTCTACGTACTATAAATGGAGATATTATCATGCAAAGTCTCAATGTCACAAATTTCTATGTAAGTATCGTCGTCGTTAACCGTTCGTTATAATACATGTATATCTGTATATCTTGTACGGTTCCACTATTCGACACAAGAGTGCGCTAACGACGCTTTAGCCGTTCTTTTTCTCTTTTTCATTCTTTCCTGCTTTTTTTCTTTTTCTTGCTATCTCTTGATTCTTTTTTCTTCATTCATTTTATTCTTTACTTTTATTCTTTACTTTTTCGAACTGCTCAATATACAGTTGATAAAAAATAAAAAATAGAAAAATTGTTACGTTGTATAGAAATAAAAAATATGTAATAATTATTATAAATCTTTATAATATTTATTAATTATTTTTTTATAATACATTTTTCTCTTTTGTTTCTGTATGTTGAAAAGTATGTCTTTTTGATTACATTATTCTCTTTTTATGCAGTCAGATATATTTTTATACTTACAAATAATGAAAAACATTCCCGCTTTGCTTTATTGTTTGATATACAAAATATATATATATATATTTATATATTTTTTTACATCAAATTTATAGCTCTTTCTCTCTCTCTCTCTCTCTCTCTCTCTCTCTCTCTCTTTTTCTCTCTTTTCAATTCAATATCAGACATAAATCAACAGGGCTGGGCAAAATGCTTTTCGAATTGCATTTAAAATGCCAAATATAAAATACTTTAAAAAATATATTTAAAATG